>MUZC01002301.1:1074797-1101549 GCA_002072015.1 Radix auricularia | reverse complement strand
GGGGGGGGGGTGTTTAAGAATTGTGACACATCAAAACACTAAAAGTTCCACTTAAATATTTTATTGCTTTCAATTTATTTAATGACAGATTGCTTGACACGTGTTAAGATATTAGAGTGCAGACTTACACTAAACGCATACTTAAAAGACAAAACAGTTATTTGCAGCATGCTAATTTTCAGTTAGAATATACGGCTTTCAGGGATGTGGGGTCAAAGCTTTATGACGTCATATAGGATGTGGGAGGTCTAAGTTTTTTAGACCAAGGGGGCAGGCTTAAAATCAGCCAAAATCATGTGACGTCTTATATGGATGGCCCGTATCCTGAAAGTTATTTGAGCTGTTCCTGTGGAACTGGGTTTGAAAGCTGTTGTACAGGATGAATCTATTATCCTATACAATAAAAGGCAATTTTCTGTCCGGTCTTTGATAGCGATTGGTCCCTCAAACTCGTATGGCCAATCTCTAGCGGAGAAAAAAATTTAAAATAATTTACATATTAAAAAAATTTACTTGGATATTCAAACGGGTTTTTATTATAACTAAAAAAATTAATAGTATTTTTGACGTGATACACATGTATGGCCAGTCGAGACGGTGGTTGGAGGTACAACATGCCAATGCCACAGAAACTGACCAAAATGACGGCGGAATGTCTTTGGGCGGCTTTGTTGCTCGTAGTTATTAAAATTTTATGACTTGTTTTAGTTTAGTGTTACTGAAACTTAATTTTTTTGTAAGTGTTAAAGGCACTGAATGATTGTTTATTGTTAATGAGATGTAATGTTTTAGTTTAAAATTGATTATCATCAGTTGACATACGTCATACAATTTTTTTCCCTTAGTTGGTGTATGTATAAATCTTATGGTTTGTTTACCTCAGTTGGTGTATGTATAAACTTTATTGTTTGTTTACCTCAGTTGATGTATGTATAGACTTTATTGTTTGTTTACCTCAGTTGATGTATGTATAAACTTTATTGTGTGTTTCCCTCAGTTGGTGTATGTATAAAACTTGCTGTTTTTTCCCTCAGTTGGTGTATGTATAAACTGTATTGTTTGTTTACCTCAGTTGGTGTATCTATAAATCATATAGTTTGTTTCCCTCAGTTGGTGTATCTATAAACTAAGGTTGTTAAGACCGCTCGTTTTTGAGGACCGACTAACCGTTCAAAAAAAGACCGGTTAACCGCTCGTCCTTATATCCCTAATGTTTTGAGACCCATTTGAGAACTAACAAGAGAATGTTGTCGCCTGGCATCGTCTGATGGCATCAAAGCCCGCTTCCCCCGCTTGCATTCAGCTCTTTCCGCATTGCCCTCAATTCAACGCATTTTTTTAATCCAAAAAATTAACTAAACAGTGATGGTTAATTGTCTTTTTTATATTTTATTTTGGGGACTTGAAGTTCACCGGTCTAAATAAGAGGACAGGTTCAATCGTTCGTTAAAGTTAGCGAGGTTTTTTTCATTAGTTTCAAAAACCAACGCCTCGCCCCGTCCGTTGTGATGTCATGTTTACCTCTCTTGTGTGTGATGCCGATCAACTCGCGTACTAAAATTAATAATGTAATAAACTTATAAAACTACGGAGTAAATGATGATAAAATGGAATTTATTTAAAAAAACATATTACTTTTCAATCGTCAACTCGCCAGAATAATTGAATTTTGTGACGCACACGTTCCCCCTCCCCGTTTTTTTCCTGTACAAATAGGGTTTGAGCTACACTTGGCGTACTACTAATGTGGTAATAAAATGCCTTTGACTAGCAGGAAAACTGTCACTAAAAGACCGAACTCGAATTTGTGGGCCGATTAATCGCCCGGTATCTTTGCTACGTCTTTCAAATACCTCTCGTAATATAGGTACATGTACTTCACTAAGCGGCGTACGCCGATAAGTTTTTGAATGCCTGAAACAGACTATAAACCGGTGATCAGAAAATGCGTATAGGTCACGGGGTCATATGCTTTTATAGCTTTCTTTGTCTTTATAAGAAACAGACTATAATTAATATAAATAGAAACAGCCTCGGCCTTGACTGTTGTTGACATCAAACGCGCACTGTGTTAGCTCTCATACAGTCACAGTGCCTTGACAACTAACCAGCTGGATCTTGGTATCGCTTTCACTCACCGTGACCAAGCGAGAGGCACGAGGCGCGTTACCGCTTGTGTTGTTTTTTTCACTAGTTTTTTTCACTACGTATCGCTAGGTTTTTTGTTGTTTTCTTTGTTTTCTTTTCGGTTACACGGTCCTACGGTCCTGAATAAAGATGACCGGTCCTGGTCTGAGGACCGGTTAGCCGGTTAACCGTTAACAAGCTTACTATAAACCATATAGTTTTTTTCCTCAGTTGGTGATGTATAAAGTATAAATCTTATTGTTTTCTTTCCTCCCACCAGATCCCAATGTGGACATATTGTCACTTGAAATCCCAGTCAATTCCATAGCTACCTTGTTGAAAAGTTTCTTCAGTGATCTCAGTGAACCCTTGATACCTGAAAAGTTGTGTGATGAGCTCATGGAGGCAGCCGGTAGGTTGACACCCCAACCCACGCCTCAGGCCCCACCCCTGTCTCCCATCCACTCATTCCCCCCTCATCACTCTGCCTCCCTACGCCTTCTTTTCTCCCTACCCCTGCTTGTCTACCTGCAATCCTCGTTTCCCTGCTACACTCATCTCCCTGCACCCCCCCCCCCCCCCAACTGCCACAACCAACTTTTTACCCTCCAAAAGTTAAATAAAATTGTTTTTAAAAAAGTAAAAATATATTGTATGTAAATAATTCAAACAGAATGTTTTTATTTACAAAAATAAAAAATTGGCAGGTGAACAATGGCAATATTCTTTAAGTGAGAAATATTGCCAGATGTATTTGTAATAGAACAATTGTTTTCTTTTAAAAGTAAGAACTTTTTCCAGTTATAAGTCTCTGAGAAGGTATGAATAAAAATGCCATTTTACGAATGTTTTTAGAGTTAATCTTTGTTGAACCAACTTGCTCCAGAAGATAACACCTGTACCTGTTTACTCTGTTTACTTTGTCACAGAAATGACAGACAAAAGCAGCAGACTCATCATGTTGAGGGGGGTCATCAAAAAACTACCACAGCAAAACTTTGAGGTTTTAAAGTACATCATTTCTCACCTGTATAAGTAAGTGCTGACCTTTTTTCTGACCTGTTTAAGTCAGTGCTGTTTCATTTCTTTAAACTTTCCTAGAAGATCTAACCTGTTTAAATTCTTCAAATTGTAAAATTTGGTCTTGATTATAATGTATATAAACACTTGAGCAATGAAAAGTATAATGTACAGGGTAATAGAGGAATGTTCAAAATAATTAGTCGTGTCATTAGAAAGTACAATGTACAGCATTTCTGTTGCATTAAGTATGGTGTAAGTAGGGTATAAAATATGATCAAGGTCATCATTATCTTGTGGACAAATTAAGACATTAATTCTGTCCTACATGTCTTTATATCCCCATATGTCCTGTGATGGACTTGACTGAACACAATGTTAGAGAAACAGATGAACAATATTTTAATCCCCCTCTTGTTTTTCTATTCCTCTTTTCATCCAGAGTGGCACAAAATCAAGAATTTAACAGCATGAACAGCAGAAACCTGGCCAAGTGCTGGTGGCCGACCCTCATCAGGCTACAGTTCAAGAGCTACGAGAAGCTGATCCAAGGCTCACAGGTTCCTGAGGACATAGTCCAAAATTTAATTGAGCAGTGTCCATTCTTTTTTCATGGTGGTAATGAAGTATGACAAGACCTCCAGCAGCAACTCTTTGTTTCTCATGTCGGCAGGGGGATTTTTAACACAGTATATTTGGTGGCAATTAGCTGACTATTGCTGGTTGATAGAGGCGGCTGACCGCTGCTAATAGTAACAGCCTGATGTTGTGCTGAAGTTGATGGTCGACCTGCTGCTGCCACTAGTGACAGCCTGATGTTGTGCTGAAGTTGATAGTCGACCTGCTGCTGCCACTAGTGACAGTCTGATGTTGTGCTGAAGTTGATAGTCGACCTGCTGCTGCCACTAGTGACAGCCTGATGTTGTGCTGAAGTTGATAGTCGACCTGCTGCTGCCACTAGTGACAGTCTGATGTTAGTTAGAGTGAAAGCGAGAGTGCTGATTCTTGTGACAATCGGGCTGCCACTTATATAGAGTTTGTCAGATGGCTTCTTACAGTGACAGCCCGATGTTAGTTGTAGTGACAGCTGGACTGGTGATTCTTGTCACAATCGGGCTGCTACTTATAGAGTGACAGCCGCCTCAGTTCTCAGTCAGTGGCTGTAGACACCTCATATTGGCTCATCTGGAAGCTGACCATTTAAATAATGTATTTGTAGAACAAAATTATAGAAGGTGCTCCAAATGAAATCAAATGTCTGATGAATTTGTCCATAGGGCAGGGGCGGCCTTAGCAGTATGCTGGGCAAGTGTCAAATGTGAGATATTGTGTGAGTGACATGCGGGGCTTACAGGTGTGGACTTGATTCTGTTTTAAAAATGTCATATCACAAGGCCCAGTCAGGCCCACGGCCCCTAAGACTTGGGTCTGGGGCCACTGGCCCTACTTGCCACCCCCTGAGGTTGCCTCTGCTTGCGGGGTTCTAGTAATTTAAGGAAACTCTGCAACAGCTCAAGCTTCTCGGCTGTTTTGGCTTTCTGAGTAGAAATATTTCTAAGTATTAAAACTCACATCTAATCATAATTGTACATAGTACTTATGTTGTGAAACAACAAGCAAATATTGTAAAATTTATACTTAAGAACTTCTCTCATAATAAACAAGACAATGGTTTCAATAGCCCATTGCATACCAATTGTTCTATCAGTATCTGGAACATAATATATATACATATACCAATCTCAGTGATTGCTTATGATATTTGAAAATCAAGATGTTGTTTGTGTTAGTTTATAATATTTTTTGTTCCTTTTGTTTTTAAGTATTGACTGAGTGAAGTCAGTGAAACAGTTGGAATCATAGTTTATCTCCCTTGCTTATGCTCAAATTTGCTGTGCTACCATGAGCCACCAGTATATCATGTTGTGAGCCATGAGCCACCAGTATATCATGTTGTGAGCCATGTCAATAGACAAGACCATTTGATGCTGTTGTGAAGAATTTCCATCATCATTCTCTCTTTTATTATTTTGTTTTTAAACATAGGATTATTGTGTTATTCTATTGTTGTGATTGTCTTATGTGATATCCCCAAGTTCAAACATTAGTAAGATGGAAAGCTAATTTTATTATTTTTATCTCTCTTATTCAAAGCCCCCCCCCCCCTTTTTTTTCACCATAGAAAACTTCACTTTGGCCAGACTTCAAGTTATTTTTTGCATTTTATAAAGGGAAATGTGAACATTTAAGCATGCTAATCTGCACTTTTTATTTCCTTATTCAGTATTTGGATTTGAAAGTTTACTTAGTTTTGAACAACTTTTGTAACAACCATAATTAAGATTGAATTTGGCAGAAAGTTCATTTTCTCAAAATAAACTCTCTATCCCAATACACTGCTCTTTGAGGGCAAAATCTGAGAGATTGTTGAGGTGGGCATTAGATGTCATAGTGTAAAGATTGCTTAAGAAAAGTTACATACAACCAACTGACCTCATTGGTCAAGATAAGAGAATGAATTTTATGTGAGGTGGTTTAAAAAATAATGTAGGTTCTGGCTTTAAACAAATAAGAATATAATATGTTGATTATTTGAATGCAAAGGCTTTCACTAAAGTACCTACTGTGTGTGAAAGCATATTATTATCCATGTTTATGGAAGAACTTTGTCAATTTGATATTTCACTCATAAGTAACTTTGTAATCCTTGGTTGTGAATTTTAGAAAAACTGTTGTTTTTTTCCTTTAAAAAAAAACAAAACTTGATGACTCGAGAAAATAATTTTTCTTAGAAATTTCAAATCAGTTAAAAAATTATTGACACAAGCATTTTTGTTTTTCAGGAATAGTTTTAAAAAATGTTCAATAAATTTATTTTCTACCAAAATCGATATTAGAAAATAAGTATATTCAGATATAAAGATAGGTGCTTGCGAATTGAGCCTGAGATACTATTTATTCCAATACTTTGACTTTGCACAATGAAATCTAGTCTCAATCAATTAAGTTAAAAAAGAAAGCTCCACTACTATGTGCATAGCTCTTTTGACCCTCTCATCTTCCATTTCTAATGTTAGCAGCCATTTAGTCTTGGGTGTTAAAGAGATCTCTACCTCTTCACTTTAAAAGAATTCTTGTAGAGTTTACTGCATTTCTTCTTTGCTCGGAACGAGTCAGTTCAGACCCCCCAAAATGTCTGGGGGTAATTGTGTTGGCAGTCTTCTTGTTATTCTTTAGTTCAAATTGTGATGTACAAACAAATGTCTCTTTCATCAACCACTGTTACTTTTTGTTATTTAGAATATGTTTGCGTGCTTGAGAGGAACTGAAGCAGATCTGTCAGTGGTTCTCATGCCATTATTAAATACCTCACATTTGAACTGACACCAGACTGACAACCAATAGTGTCTGCCCAACCACAATGTTAAGACAACTGGTGGTGTCTGCCCAATCACAATTTTAAGAGTTTTAAAAACATTTAAAATGTAATTTTTTTATTTTTCACCATAAAATATTTGATATTTTTTTACAGCTTCTCTTAAAATATTCCATAATAAAAGCCACTTTTTAAAAAGACTTAAAATGCTTATAATCGTATTGAAGATATCTGTTGAATCATCAAAGCAATGACATCATCACATGACAGTTCCAGTCCAGCAGATATTAAATCCACACTTCTTTCATTGTCTCATGGGATTTTTACAGTATTTTTTTTTGTTTTTTTTGGCAACATAATGACTATTAAAAAGAAAAAAAATTGCCTCACTAAAGTGAAAATATTGATGTGATTTACTTGTGAATGAATCATTCATAATAACAAAGTTTTCATTCTGTTTATGGACCACACAACCTATCAATGTTTTATCCTAGAATTTACAAAGATTGTCAAATTATATTGATAATTAGTTTATATAAAAATACAACTTTAAAATTATCTTTATTGCTTTTGAAATAATATTTTAGATTGTTGCATGTTTTAAGGACTGTTATCTTTGTTGAATATAAATTTCTAGTAGTGTTTTAAATGTTTTCTACCATTAAGTGAAGTGTTAACATCTGGATCAATCATAGTCTTGGTAAAAATGAACAATTCCTCTATCATCTATCTTACCTTGTTCATTGTTCCAACCTGGTTCATTTAAAATAAACTAAAACAAGTTGAAGAAGATTCAACAATTTTTTTAATCTAATCAAGTTAATTCATTGTACTTTCTTTCTAAATCAGAATTGTAAATTTTTCAAGTCACTGTCTTGAATAATTTGAATTAGTGACAACTCAACACTGTAATAATGCCATTGAACTTGTTCACGTTAGGCTTGAGACAAAGCAGCCATCTTTAAATCTCAGGAAGTGAACACAAGGACCAAGTGACTTGAGTATCAGGAGAATGTTCATGTTAATTCACTTTCAGGAGAATTTAGGAAAAGTCTCACAAATATATTAACCAAATGAAGAAATACCTGCTCAGTCCTTAATATGTGAAAAATGGTGCAGCACTTTGTGTTGATCCATGTAAGCAGGCCAAAGGCTGGCAAAGTGTGTGAAAAGTTAATAATTTTTTGTAATAGGTAACTGCAGTGTTATGTTCTTTTTTTTTTTACCTTGCACATATACCAAAGTATAACATTGTCAGGTGTCTTGTCTGCATCAGAGTCTTATATTCAGGGTGAAAGTGTGGGAATTATTTAATGGCATAATACAAGTCGCTGATCAGTTGTTCAGTGATCTATTACTATTACAGCTTAAGCTACTAATTGTATAGAATGTCAAATCATTTAATAGTTATGAGGATTGTGTTAATCAAACCATTATCTGTCTCATACACAGCATAACCTTCCCCTTCTTTAATGACATGGAATGCAAATGAAAGATATGCCTGATTGAGCCAGCTTGAATTTCAGGTTCCTCACACAAATGTGTAATAAATTTATACAGAATTTTGCCATGAGTAAACTAAAAAAAACACCAACTGACCATGAAGAAGTTGTGCTCTAGTGTAAAGACTTCCTTCCTTACAGTAATGTAGCACCAGTAAGTTACCAGATGATAGATTACTTTTCTTTAGGGCTCAGGAATTACTTTATCTCACAGTTTTTTTGCTTTACAACACAAACTAATCAAATGAACTCATACTTAGTCATGACACGAATATCTGACAGATGAATTTCAAATTTTAAGTTAAAAAAAATTCTTTTAGCAACTTCTTAGAAAGAAAAATCCTAAATTTCTGGAAGGATATTTAGAAAGGATTAGGCTAAATTGTGAGCATACTTTGTTTTTGAGTGGTTTTTTTTTTAGAGATTAGAAATCCTCTAAGCCAAATGGCGCAAGCTTCCAAAAAATCTATTAAAAATTATAGGACTGAAAATAAATGAAAATAATTTAGTTTATAATTAGTCTGATTGGCTTAGTGGTACTATTTTTGGTTCAATGTTATTTGAAAAATTTCTATGACTATGACGTTAATTCAGTTTATATGCACATGTGAACTTAAGAGAGAATCACATTGCAGACATTAACCCGTACATTTGATTTTTCTTTCTTTTTTTTTCAAACTTTAACAAGCCACACTGTTAATATGAGTGCTCTTTTAAAACACAATTCATAAACTATTGAAAAATGTCAATCAAAAACCAATAGCATCATATCTGTGCAAATGTTGAAAGTTGGAGATCTTCATACTTTTAACTCCCACAGTTAATCCTGTTTGTGATTTTACAATCATGCAGCATGTAAAAAAAACACACAAACTTTAAATGCATCTTTAAAATTTACTTTTTTGGGGGGATAAAATATTGCATATTAAATAAGAACCAGCAATAAAATCCTTTCTTAGAAATTTTATTTATAATGCCACTTTTGAATAAATGCCTGCAAATATAGTTACGTCAAGTACAAGTGAACAATTTAATATTTTTTTTAGAAATTTTAATTATAGTTTATAGTGCCACTTATGAATAAATGCTTTCAAATATTGTTACATCATTCTCATTACAGGTTAAAATCCTGTTGTTTTTTTTCTCCTCATAATTTTGATAAAAGCTAAGGAAAGATTTTGTGAGATTTGTACTTCTGTGATCTCATACTCTCAACTTGATTCTGTCAACAGCCTCTACCATTGCTATATGTTTAATTCTGTCAACACCCTCTACCATTGCTATATGTTTAATTCTGTCAACACCCTCTACCATTGCTATATGTTTGATTCTGTCAACACCCTCTACCATTGCCATATATTTGATTCTGTCAACTGCCTCTAGGCATGTTTTACAATTGCTATTTTTCAGAGTTTAAGAGGATATTTACCACTCCCCAAGGTCACACATTTTTTTAAAACAAATTTTTATGTTAAGGATTTAAATTAGTTTTTTAAATTTTAATATTCAAAATGTAAAAATAATAAACAATTAAAAGAAGCACAAATGAAAACTGTTCCAATACTTGATGGAAGATTATGTTCAATCAAAAATTCAAATGTACAAAATGACTTGTAGATAACTGATTGTAAATAGATGTTTCCTAATTTGTTTATGTCAAAACTGTGACTTGTTAGTATTGTAGCTGCATTCGTCATGCTAAATTGACTCATTTTTTGGGCAGCCACTTAATAGTGACATTTTAGTGCACATTTCTTTAATTCGCTGATTTAGATTAAACGTATTTTTGTTAAGTTCATGTTGACTTTAAATTTAAAAAATGTTGCCATAATTTTTAAATAGATTGGAAGTTGGAAGTACATTTCTGCTTGTAAAAAAATAGTGTTTTAAAATTTTCAGTGGTTATTCCCTCCCTCCCTCCCACCAGCAAGTACATGTCACCTCTGAAAAATTTTTTCAAAGGGGACTTAATAATAAAATATAAAATAAACATCTTATTTCCTTGAATGTTTAAACAGTATTGCAGTTCTTTGAACATAGAAAATGTAGAAAACCTTTACCTGCCTGTCTTTTGCTATAGAACTAGACATAATTCCACTCACCTCTGAGGAATATAATGTGACTATTCCCCTTCAAATAAAAATCCCCCTTGTTATTTACTTCACCGTTTAGATGTGCAGCATAAGGACTCATCTGACAAACAAACAAATCAGCCCCACCCTAAACCACAAAAGCAATCAGGAGCTGATTTTTTTTAACATGACCAGTGTTAGTAAAACTGTGGAATGGAGTGAGCAAATAAGTCTTCTAGGGTTTAGTTGTCTGTGTGATATACTAAACAGTCTAGTCAGCAAGCAAGCCTGTCACTGGATATTAACTTTTTTTTTTCTCCATCAAATTGTGTGTCAGGTGTCTCATCAAATTTTGGATACCTTTATAATTTCAATTTCAAGTGTTCTGTAAGCTTAACGACAAACCAATGTATTTTGGTGTACGCCCCATTCGTGTACACTGCATATTGTGTGCAATCTTATTATGCCAGTTTTATTTCATGTTATCGTTCAGATACTTAATTATTATAACTGATTATTTTAAAAAGTAGATACTGATATTGTTTGAATTTCAGAGATGAGCCATTCATGTTAAAAATAAATGTAAGTCATTTTGAACATCCCATATACTTTCTTAATGCTGATACTAATTGTGAATATTGAACATTGATTCAATTGTTAGTTGGTGAATTTTTTATTAATTTTTTTTGTCAGTGCTCAAAAGTATGAATATTATTATTAAGAAAATTCTAGATAAACTTTTGTTTCAATGAATTATAACCTTTTTAAAATTAACATTTATAGTTTTTTCTACTGAGATTAAAAACAGCTTTACTTTTATAATGTTTAATATCAATTAATAAATCTTACCATTTAGATTAGTGGTCTTCAGCCCACTCCACGTTAAAGGAACTAGCACACAGAGAAAAAACTCAAGATTGCATGGGTGTAACTTTATATTTATTCAAGTGAGATGATGGCAGATGCTGGGACACCCATTGAACTTGATTTGTACTGTCATTAGTACTGTCACTGTAACAGGGTTTTGGGGTCCCTCATCTAATGGGTGGCTTTTTAATTTTTTTGTTTTTGTTGTTGTTGCTCATTGTTGAATAAATAACTAATAATGTCTCTTGATCACATTTTGTTGGACCTTTTTCAGATCTTGGCTTATGTTGCCTTTGTGAGATGATTAATTGGATCAATAATTGTACTTATTATTTGACTATGTGGGTTATAGTTGTTGTTTGCTATCAATTTTTAACTACATTTTGTTTGGTCACTCTCATTGTCATCCGTTAATGGCCAGCCTTACCTTTCAGCCCTGTCACAAAGATAAAATACAAGAAGAAAAACATTTTGTTTCAAAAATACTTGTTTTGGATTTGGTTCCTTGAATGTGTGTAGTTTTTGTTATGTTGGGATTTGATTATTTGAATGTGTGTTGTTAGTTGTGGATTATTGTTAAATAAGAATGTGTTTAATTTAATAGTCTTCCATTCTAATGGTATGCAACATCACTGAACCAGGTAGTTCAGGCAGTACACTATAAATAAGGCTGTAAGGGGTTCACAGGATAAGTTATAACAAAGAGTTTTTTAAAGAAAGAACTTTCAAGGGAGAGAAAAAGAATGATATTTAAAGAGAATACCTTTTTAAAAATGTTTAAACCTCAATTCTTAATATTCTATCAAATTAAATTTCGTGTTATCTACTCTCTCCCACATAAGTGTATAAATATTCTGATGTTCAAAACTATTATTAATATAATTAATTAGAAACCATGTAACAGTTACTTTCAGTTGTTTTTTTGTGTTGTTTTTTTTTACTAGTTTGGTTGGATCCCACGTGTCATATTATGAACACCAATAAATCCAATTGAGAGTTACTGATTGTATGTAAATACTTTAAAAAGAAAGCCACCAGATTATTCTAAAGCACATTGGGTACATACAGAAAATACTACGAGTTTTGTAACCCCATAAGCTCTCCTTATTAAAATAATCCCCTGCCTATTATGCTATCCTAAAAAAGTCATTTTCGTGACCTACAGACTGGGACTCCTCTTTTGGTCATTATATCTTTGCATATACTTTGGGAGTTGGCAGAATTTCAGAACTTTCACTTCGTGTTGCTGTACAAATTTTTTATGTCTGCTGGGTTCCTAGTGAATATTGCAACTGGAACCATAACATCAATGGTATTTATATTATATCTACAAATAATCAACCTGAATGGGATAACAATGTTCATCTTTGGGGGAGGGGGTTTGGTATTGGGGTCATATTTCGTAAAAAAGGAGGACGGGTGTTAATTTGTGAGACTTGACAGAAAAAGTTACTTTGTTGAAATAATTGCTATGTTTACACCCAATTTTTACTTACACAAAAGTCTCATTCTTTGTTAAAGCTGTAATCAACCCTTAGCCTTAGAATGCGACCCCCGACCAAGTAACAGGACGCTACTGAAGAGAACAATTAATAATTAGGTTGTAGTTTCTTTGGCAGTTGATGTGGAAACAATTGCAAGAGTCAAAGAATAATGGCTAGAGCTTGAAGGAAGATGAAAAAAATATTGAAATTTTAGGGCGTGTGATATCTTCAAAGAATTTCTTACTAGATTTTCCAAGGTCAGGCGTCCACAATTTTGCATTGCTGCATCTTCCGTTTCATGACATCCTTACGGTCAAATTCTTATTTTTATATATATATATATATATTCTTCGAACTGCGTGAAAATGTAAAAAATATACTTCTATTTTGAGACACCCTACCAATAATTATGTTTTCTTCACATTCAGCAATGACACAGTTATGAAACACTTTAACAAAATAATGCAATATTTCAGATAAAGTTTTATTATTTTTAACAATAGAAAAAACGTTTTTATATGCTCTACTACTTATACTGTCCATGAATTATGAATGCATCAAACTTGATGTAGTTTATCAGCTGTTAGGCTAATGCGGCGCACAGTGTATTTTCCGGGGGATTTTTGGCGGACGAAAATTCGGCGGCATATTCGGCTCGCGTCATCGGCTGAGTGGTCTATTTCCGCGTGCAAGGCGGGCGTGCAGTGGCGTAGCTAAGGTCATCTGCGCCCGGGGACATGACACAAAGTCTGCGCCCCTTCTCGGACTGACAGATTCTGGAGGCTTACTGAGTCCCCTCCAAAAATCTTGAAATTTTACAGTTTATGCATTTTCAAAGCATCTGTTATTGTAATGAAATAGATTACAGGCTAATAATTCTATATACCATTTTAAAAAATTTATTTGATAAACAAGTAATAAAAACTCGAATGAGTATTTAAACGCTATTTCCAAAAAATAATTTCCTTTTTTTTTTAATTTAAAGGAAATCTTTCTAGAGTCACACCAAGAATGTGTCAATATAATGCATGTTTTAGGTGTTTTTCTAACAGTAGATCATACTGAACAACGAGTTTGAATATTCTAACATTTCTATACTCGTCTCTATGCAGATGTTCCTCGTGGCCACGCAGTGCCAAATTTTGTGAAACAAGATACTTTAATACAAGTTCAACAACGACGTCTCTGGTGTTTTCCTCATCTTTAACAGTAGGATTTGTCTGAATTATATATTCTTGAGTGTTGTAATCCTGACGGTATGGTTGAACCTTCTCGCTTTCGTATTCTATGACTGGCGTTGCAGGCGGTTGATAACTGTCGTTATTTGATTCTAAAGATATGGAGTTTGTGGCATTGTCTGTCATCTTGGCTCTTTTTAAAATCTTGCCAGTAATTTACTAGTCTTTGTCTCATATTTCTTACCCAGTCTTACACCCAATGACTCACAGTGTTTATTTTTTGTAAAAAAAAAACTCTATAAGCAATCCTACATAGTGGATGTGTCATTTTTTATGAGTAGAATGGCGCCCCTGAATGCTCAGTGGGGGCGCCAAAATCATGTTTGCCAACTAGTTTGTAATGAAGAAATTTGTGGAGCTCCAAAATTCAATCTTGTAAACGTATTTTGAATACATTAATTTACATCAAAATAAAATTAAATAATTAGTTTTATTACTCATTTTGACTCCCCCAAACGTGGCGTCCGGGTACATATGCCCCCCCCCCCTCACTGCGCCACTGCGGACGTGATAACCACTACACTACGAATCACATGTCCGAACTTGTGACAGTTTGTGACAGGGGGAGGGGGGTAAAAAATTGTCAAAATAGCGTGACGTACTTTATGGATGGCCCCTAAAGATAATAAGCAGCATGTGCAAACGCTGGCGATCAAAATAAGTGTCACTGGCATAAAGGCAGCCACAGACGCTTAACACAGTCATAAAATCATGCGCGATTGAAGTGGGGCTTGTTTATTTTTCCCCAATTCTTTAATAATTTAGAATTTTCCTCAAAAAGCAAAGAAAAATTAAACAGGAAGGAGAAATGTATACACTTTGAGGACCTTTGAGGATTTTCTACTTTAGAAAATAGAAAGTTAAGTGAAAAAGTAAGAAGTAATTGATAAATACAGAAATATGATGTTGGTATGCAAATGCAATACTCGATAGTAGATAGTCTATTGACAATAGTCAAAAGCAATAGTATAACTTGTTTCGGTACTATATTTTACTATGCCAGCAGTAGCACTAGACCAAAGACAAGAAGTAAACAACATTAGCAAAAATGCTTTGCCACTACTGGTAATAAAATAAGTAAAAGCAACCGTAACAGGTTGATTAATTTTTTGGCTAAAACCTATATCTCCGACCGGAGAGTCGCGTCTCTTCCGATTTTTAGAATTTTTTTTAGTTGAGTTTAGTTAAGAGTAAGAGTAAGTGTAAGAGTAATAGTAATAACTCAGTAAGGATGTTAAATTGTTAACATTGTTAATTGAAATAATTGTTAGGATGTGGCTAGCGCTACGACAATTTTGTCGTAGCAGCAGACGACCCGGTCGGATGTTGCTAGGTCGTAACGCTAGTCAGGAAACTAGTGCTACGACATGTCGTAATAGCAGACGATCCGGTCGGATGTTGCTAGCGTTACGACAAGATTGTCGTAACAGCAGACGAACCGGTCGGATGTTGCTAGCGTTACGACATGTCGTAGCGCTAGTCAGGAAACTAGTGCTACGACATACGCAACTTCTGCTACGACTAGTTTTAGTCACTCTTTGCAGTAGACACCTGGAAAGAATTAAATCTTAACAAACTCTTCTTTATATTGTATACGCATGTATAATATTTGTGTGTGCATTAATTCTAAAACTAAAATCTAAATTTATTTAAATAAATTATTTAAATAGATTTAATTTTAATATAATATTGGTCTACCGATTATAAATATATCAGCCGATTTACTTGTGTAAGTGATGCCGATCCATTAAAATTTAGTATACCGTAAAGCCTAAAGCCGTAAATGAAAATCCTCAAGCAACGATTCGCGCACAATCGCAAGAATGTAGGCCTAAAATAATTCGTTTCGTGTGGAATAATAAAATGTGCCGTGTGCAGACTTGTCACAGGAAACCATTCCATTCATCNCCCCCCCCGCCTCTCTTTGCACTTTTTATGACGAGCAAGTCTGCGGGGTACGATGCACTATGCCTCCTTCGTCTGACAATGGCTTCAAATCATGCTTCCCCCGCTTGCGTTCAGCACTTTTTCGCGATGCCTTCAATTCAGAGAATGTTTCAAAAATATCTTCCAAACAATTAAGTAACAGTGATGGTTTATAGTCATTTTTTAAACTCACGCCTCACCTTTTTCGTTGATGATGCCGACTGATAGTCAACTCACGAATCAAAAGAAGAAAAAAAAAAAATAAATAGTAGTATTAGCATAATTAAATACAGCTTTAGTCGTAACTGTAAGTAAGCACATATCACATTTTTACGACTGTCGTAGCAGCAGACGACCCGGTCGGATGTTGCTAGCGTTACGACATGTCTAAAATCTATAAAAAAAAAAAAAATTTAACAGATTTATTCAACGTATCTGCTTTTCAGAATAATAACAAAAATAATCAGCATACTCATTATGATTTTTTAAAAAAAATAATAAAAATATATGAAATATAAAATAGAAGCCGGCAGCGGGATTCGATCCCACTATCGATAGTATTATATCATCTCCGAAGCAACCGTACTATCATTTGATCTAGCGAAGCTGTTGAGAGAGTGTAATTTTTAAAATTCATAACTGTTTTTCATTTAATGGCTCAATCTAGATTTTTTAAAATTCATTAATAAGCTTATCTAGTGATCATGATATTTCATTGTGAGAATTACAGTTTAGTATTTAAGTATTAGTAATGGCATAATTGAAAATACAGAAAATGTTTACGACATGTCGTAACTTGTCGTAACGGCAGACACCCGGGCGGATGTTGCTGGCATTACGACATGTCGTAGCACCAGCCACATCCGCGCGGGTTGTCTGCCGTTACTTTGTCGTAGCAGTAGACACTCCGTAATTGTTAATGTTGGTACTGAACTGCTACTGAAAATTTAAAAAATAACCTTGAGTATTAAGAGTTTGTGGTTTAAATGTAATCTTGCAACATTCATTTTCTGAATTGAATAACTCTATTTCGTTAATAAAATTGGTGTTGTTACTCATAAACTCATAATTGTACCAAGCATAACTCATGAGTACCAACACCAATTTTAACGAAGTAAAGTTATTCAATTCAAAAAATGGATGTCCCAGGATTACATCTAAACCACAAAAATCTTAGGCCTCACGGTTAACATTTTTATTGGTTTTCTTTCACATGATTCCGTTAAAATGTATAGCACCGCGGTTTAAAAATTCGAAATCGCTTCAAAAATGGTATTGATATGTTGGGAAAACCTAGCTGTATTCGTCTATGATGACAATGTGTGCTTTTTTTAGAATACTGTGACTGTGACGTAAAACGCGAACTACCGATGTGGCCGAAAGACCGACTGTAAAATCGCCATGACAGTTTTTGCGTGATTTTACGACATGCGCAGAAAGATGCGCGAACGAGTATCGAAGTACCTATCATAAGTTATCTTGTCTTGTCCTATCTATATTAAATATTATCTTAGATATTCAGACGCTCCTTCTATGCAGAAGATAATTGCGTCCACAGACCATGAGAGATGATCTGTTGGCAAGTGATGCAGCGGTCACAGGCCACGGCTATAAGGGTTTCACGCATTACCCAGCCGCCTAACTATTGTCTAGTTAGGTACCCATTCGGAGCTGGGTGACTCGGGGACTCCTCAGGCCCCGGGAACAAATCCTCGCCTTCGCGTGGATTTGAACTCGTGACCGTCAGTACGACAGTCGAGCGCGCTACCACTCGACCAATATTATACTAGTATATTCAGTACAGATTTAATGCGCGTCCACAAACCATTCCTGTCTTTTGGCAAGTGATGCAGCGTTCACAGTCCATAGCTTTGAGGGTTCCACGCATTACCCAGTCGCCTTTATTTCCCTAACTAGTGTTAGGTACCCATTCAGAGCTGGGTGGACTCAGGGACGCCCTGGTTATGCTTGTACAGACACAGCGTTAGGACTTGAAGCCAAAAATATATCAGTGCTTCAAAAGTCATCCCCCTTCATAAACAAAAGCGTGGGTTGTCGGAAATGGACTTGCCGATCAATTTACGCAACAATGAAAAAATATATTTATATATTACAATGGAAATGTTATAACTAAAATGTCGTTATTTTTCTTACATGAGCTAAATTATAATTAACAGGTTTTTTAAAAAACATTGCATATTGGGTCTGCTAGTATATTCCTACAAAATTCAAAATTTTGTATTTTGATATGCTTTTGAGATTAAAACTTTTCTAGTTCATTGTTTTGTAAATTGGATTGTGTTTTTCTCATGAAAAATTGATAATCATGTCTCTAAAATTTAAAAAGTGATGTGGGAAAGAGTACTGAATTTTTAAAATTTAGGTAGTTTAAAGAAGGGGCAAACAAAATTGACAAAAAAAACAAAAAAATAAAACTCCACTTCTAAAAAAGATGGAAAGATAAAACAAGTGTTTTTTGAAAAGGTCTTAGCAAGCCATTTAAATTGATATATTATTTAAGCCTATTGGACTACATTTAAATTTTTTGACTCAGTACCTATCTTTACCATTGCTTCTCAAACTTTTTAGTAAGGTGAACTGGCAGGAAATTTTCCCTTTCACTGGGGAACGGTGCACTATTTTCCCTGCCTTGACATGTTAGCCAAATGTAAATCATTTAATTTTATTTGTTTCATTTTATATGCTTATTGCAGGAAAATTGACATATTTTAGATATGCTTAGTATTAAAGGATGAAAAAAATGGAGGATTATAATTAGATTTTTTGGTTCATTTCTTGATAAGCACTGGTCTATACTATAGATATTACTATGGACTAAGGTTGTTAAGACCCCTCGTTTTTGAGGACCGGCTAACCGTTCAAAAAAAGACCAGTTAATCGGTTAACCGCTCGTCCTTGTATCCTTAATGTTTTGAGAACTAACAAGAGAATGTTGTCGCCTGGGGTCGTCTGATGGCATCAAAGCCCGCTTCCCCCGCTTGCGTTCAGCTCTTTCCGCATTGCCCTCAATTCAACGCATTTTTTAAAAAAAATTCCAAAGAATTAATTAAACAGTGATGGTTAATTGTCTTTTTTATATTTTATTTTGAGGACTCGTAAATCACCGGTCTTAATAAGAGGACCGGTTCAATAGTTCGTTAAAGTTAGCGAGGTATTTTTCATTAGTTTCAAAAACCAACGCCTCGCACCGTCCGTTGTGATGTCATGTTTACCTCTCTTGTGTGTGATGCCGGTCAACTCGGATATTAAAATTAATAATAATAATAAAATTATAAAGCTACGGAGTAAACAATGATGATAAAATGAAATTTATTTAAAATAAATATTATTTTTCAATCGTCAACTCGCCAGAATAATAGAATTTTGCGGCGCACACGTTCCCCCTCACCGTTTTTTCTGTTCAAATAGGGTTTGAGCCACACTCGCCGTACTATTAATGTAATAAAATGCCTTTGACTAGCAGGAAAACTGTCACTAAAAGACCGAACTCAAATTTGTGGGCCGATTAACCGCCCGGTATCTTTGCTACGTCTTTCAAATACCTATCGTAATATAGGTACATGTACTTCACTAAGCGGCGTGCGCTGATATGTTTTTTGAATGCCCGAAACAGACTATAAACCAGTGATCAGAAAATGCAGATAGGTCACGGGTCATATGCTTTTATAGCTTTCTTTGTCGTTATAAGAAACTATAATTAATATAAATAGAAACAGCATCGGCCTTGACCGTTGTTGACATCAAACGCGCACTGTGTTAGCTCTCGTACAGTTACAGTGCCTCGACAACTAAGCAAATTAAATTAAAAAAAAAAATTCATTCCTTAGCAGTAGCTAGTACTATTAGTTGTGAACTTCAGTGAAGCAAGGCTATAACGCGTCATGTACACACGCTTACAGCTAGGAGACTGAGGCTTGAATGCCAACCTACTTGTCAGCTGGATCGTGGTATCGCTTTTACTCACTGTGACAAAGCGAGAGGGAGAGGCGCGTTACGGCTTGTGTTGTTTTTTTCATTACGTTTCCGCTAATTTTTTTTTCTTATTTTTGTTATGCGGTCCTGCAGTCCTGAATAAAGATGACCGGTCCTAATCTGAGGACCGGCTAACAGATTAACCGGTTAACCGCTAACAACCCTGCTATGGACTATAGAATAGACTATTGTTGAAATAGTTTAGTTTAATTAGAGTGTTTATATAAATGTGACTGAAAAAATAACTAAACAATACACTGTAATTTTACACTATACACAGTTAACGTAAAAAAAATGTTAGTAGACCTATATACCATATACATCATACTGCGTCATGTACGATACACATTCTATGTATCTATGTCAGTGAGTAAGTCAGTGTTAATATTATGTTATTAAATTCATTTATTATTAATTGGCGTTTAAAATCGCCATTCTGTCAGTATATTTTTACTGTCATTCATGTTACTATTGCAATTATCACTATCTATGCCAAGTAATGCAAAACTGATACTATGCAATTAAATTTTAATTTATTTTGCAGCACCCCAGTCGTATTGAAAAAATGGTGTTTGTCGACTATATGCCACCCACTTTCAGCTGTGATGACAGAGCGGACTATGATGCCTGGCTTGAGCGTGTAAATTACCTGTGTGATGATTTACATTGGTTGCTTCAACTTCCACATGATAAATTCTGGTGCCAGGTGAGTTACCTCTATTGGTTTAGATTACAGATGTCAAATAGCAACTCTACTGAAAAAGTTACCGTGAACAACTAGGTACAAGTGTGGATCCAACACCTGACTAAATGATGTTAGCATTGATTGCAAACCATGAAACAAAACAATTGATGCCAGCCAATACCTATTATATTGTACAATTAATACTTTCTTTGATCTGGTATACACAAAAAATTAAATATCTACTTGGCTCATGTAATATGCTAGGGCAAAATCTTATTGTGGAATTTGAGGAATATTGCTTACTAAGCTATATGCTGCAATACTGCGCCGCTGTCTATTGCAGCAGTTAAGATTAGAGTAACATAACAGTGAATTTTGATGTATTTTTGAAATTAAAATTTTTCACACAAAATTTGGATGATGTACACAAGTAATTTATTAAACTACAAAGCTTAGAGGGAATATTTTACCTCATTTTTGTTTACTTAAGCTTACCTTGATATTCACTGAGCTTAAAAATTAATTTCCCTTTTTTCCCTTTCAAAATTTAACAAAGAACTTTGATGTTTTAAACCATGATGTGTTACTTCTAGAAATGCATTTTGAGTTTAAACTTAAGGAAAATGTTATTGTTTTTAATTACTTACCAGAATCATATTTTAAATTTTAACAATTGTGTGACATCGCCTTTAAAGTTTCAGCTATCAACCCCTTTAATGTGGTTCGAATAAAATATTTTTTTTCATGCCTTTTACCTACCTCAATTTTTGTTTATTTTTGGCGTCTCAATTAGATAAGATTTTATTCTTAAGTTCTCATTAGTTGTCTCTATAATCTCATTTATAACTTGTCAAAATTTTTTTTTTTATTTGTTTGTTTTCTGTTTCCAGGCTGTTTTTGATGAGAGTCTTCACAAGGCTTTAGATTCTTTCCTTCGGTTTTGTCCAAGGTAAAACACATAGAGTGTGGACAACACAGACACGTGCTTAGCTATCTGTAAATATTATCAAAGTCTTCATTAACTAAATTTTTTTTAAAATTTGCAAACCTTAAATATTTTTTTATTGTATAAGAAAATGTCCCTGGATAAGATTTTGACGTACAGAATTTTTTAACAGAATGCAGATTTTTTTTACCCATGGCAAATTTTGACACGTTGCAATTTTTGACAGATAAGATTTTACAGATGGCAGATTTTGACAGACGGTAGATTTTGAAGGATGGCAAATTTTGACAGCATATTTTGACACATCAAATTTTGACAGCATATTTTGACACATCAAATTTTGACAGCATATTTTGACACATCAAATTTTGAAAGAAAGCTGATTTTGAATGATGGAAGATTTTAACTGACAAAATTTTGACAGATGACAGATTTTGACAAATAAAAGTTTTCACAGATGATAGACTTTGACAGATGGCAAAATTCGCCTATGGCAATTTTGATGTATGGAAAATTTTGACAGGATTCAGATTTTGACAGATAAGATTTTACAGATGGCAGTTTTGCCAGATCATAGATTTCGACAGAGCAGATTTTGAGGCATGGCCAATTTTGACAGTTGCAGATTTTGCCATATCCGATTTAAAAAATGGCCAATTTTCCAGGTGGCAAAATTTGACAGGTTCTTACATGTTGACAGATAAGATTTTAACTGATCGTAGATTTTGCCAGGTTGCAGATTTTGATAGATGGTAGATATCAGATTTTGACATATCACAAATTTTTCCAGTTTTGTTAGTCTGACTGGTAAATGTGTGCATGGAACAAAAATGTAAGACTCACTGATTGATTTGACCATGGGATAAACTATAAACAATGCCTAATATTTCCATTTATATTCAGAGATATAACCTTTAACATTAAACAAGGCTTTATATGAAAAGCAATTAGGAATTTAGTTTTCTTGAGTATTTTGTCCTTGTTAATGCTAGGAACTGTTTGATAATAGATATATAGAGATGATAAGTCTAGTTGAGATTACACCTAATCAACAGGTCACATGATGGTCCCTTGAATCTACCAGAGGGAGGCAGACAGAGGCAACATGAACTTTGTCGACTTGTCTTCATGACCTACCTACGTATGTCTACTCACAAAGAATCAAAAGTAAATTTGTTAGGCTGTTGTTCTAGTAATGGGGATAGTCAAGACAAACTTAGTGATTAAGTTTGTAATAAAGGTTTAGTAAATGGAAAACAGGTAGACATGGTAAGAGTTAGCCTGAAAGGACTTAACAAAACTGAACGTTTCGGCAAAGAGCCTTCCTCAACAAACAAACAATACACAAATAAAACCAATATAAAGAAATGAAATAAAAAAACTTAGCTGCAGTGAAATCCAAAGAGTCAATGAAAGCCAAATATAGGTAAAATAGGTCTATCCTACTTGCCCATTGTGTGATTATAGTGATAGACCTATAATGAAAATCATTGTTTTTATTGTGTTATTTACATAAATTAAAATGTTCAGTTAATGAGGTCATATCTTTTTATTTATATTAATACAAAATAATTTCTGAAATGGCAATATGTGAACTTTCGGTGTATTATAGTTACTAGAGTAAGCATTTTAGAAAAACACTTCATAACATGGGTTGGAAAAATTCGGCAAAACACAGGATTTTTTTCAGCCTGTAGAAATGTGGAAGCAACCATTAAATTTATCTTAAATTCGGCATGTTTTTGTTTGAAGTGAGGATGACGTGTTTTAGGTGTGGCCTGTTGACCTTGAATGACCCACTGATGTGTTTAGGTGTGGCCCATTGACCTTGTATAACCCATTGATGTGTTTTAGGTGCTGCCCTTTGACCTTTAATGACCCACTGATGTGTTTTAATTGTAGCCCTTGATCTTGATTGACCCACTGATGTGCCCCTACCCTGAACAATTTGCCCTCCACTGCTTCATTAGAAACCCAGATAATGTCAACAGTGAGAGTGTTATTTTGTGTGTGCCAGTTGAACAAGAATTTATTTAAATATTATGTTTTGGGTTTTAAAGTTAACTACTTATGATTACGGATATCTTACAAAACTAAAATTTGGTACCCCAATAATCGCCACTATTGTTGCCTTAAATTTAAATATAAAATTTCTATTTACTTAGAATAAAATTCAAATGCATCCGGTGGTTGCTTTGTTTGCAGGAGAACTTTATCACACCCGAAGTCTTTGGTGAAATTCTTTACAATAATTTCCTGTTTGACATACCCAAAATTCTGGACCTTTGCTCCCTGTTTGGAAAGAGCAATGGTCCGCTTTTGAGCAAAATGATAGGAAATGTCTTTGCCCAGCAGCCAAAGTACACTGACGACTTGTGTGAAACAGTCCCCACCATTTTACAGGTTAGCAATATTCTTTGTTCATTGTGTGTGTTTAATCAGTGAGGTGATAATGTCAACCCCTTGTGTTTTATACTGGTTCAAAATAACTTTATGGCATACACCACTTTAAAAAAACACTTTATGTGATACACTGTTTAAAAAAAAACGTACAGTTCTGGTAATTATCTTATTCAGCATTTGTCAGTTTGTGATAAACTGTCTTAAAAAGTTAATGTTACTTTTGCCTTAATTAAATCCTTAGATCTCAGTTTAGGTATATATTGGTTCAACTCTGACAATCAGTTTTCTGTTAAAAAAAAAAATAATTTCATATGTGTTGTATACTGTGTACCAATCATGTAACCACGACAAATTAAAGCAAAAGGTTTGACTTGCCAGAAAAAGTAACTAACATGATCATATATTCTACACCACTAAAGAACAGATCAATGTTATTATCAGAGGCTTTAATAGATCCACCAAAATAATAATGAAACAAAATCTTTTTCAAGGCCACACTTATTGTATAGGTTTGAGAAAGGAATTAAATTGCCTTAAAAAAAATTCAGTTAAAGGCTTTCAGAATAATTTTCTTTAATAAGTTATCAGGCACATTTATTTGATAAAATATGCTATTCAAATTTAAACCAACCTTAAGCTGATTATTAATTTCTAGACATGTCAGAGCCAGAAACTTAATGTTAAGATTCAAAGAGGATATACAGTAGGTCATACAGTGCTAACATTTTTCAAATATTTGTATCTCTTTACTCCTTTAAATGAAGACTTTAAGCAGATTTAACAGACACTCAGTAAATGAGTACCAGCCCATCCAAAGATCATCTTATTAAACACACACTCAGTAAATGAGTACCAGCCCATCCAAAGATCATCTTATTAATCACACACTCAGTAAATGAGTACCAGCCCATCCAAAGATCATCTTATTAAACACACACTCAGTAAGTGAATACAAGCCCATCTAAAGATCATCTTATTAATCACACACTCAGTAAGTGAATACAAGCCCATCTAAAGATCATCAGCTTTTTGTTTTAATCTCCAAACTCATCATTTAAACTTTTTTCAAAAAAATAAATTTGTCCACCAATAACAGGTATAAAATGTTTTGTTTAAATCCTCAGATACTTGGGAACATTGCTGCAGAGTGTGGCATCCACCTTGAAGGCACCGGTCAGTCTCCTCAGAAACTGGACCCCCGGTCAAGTGGGTGCAGCCTCTCTGCCTTATCTGTTGGTCAGCTACAGGACATCCTTCTTTACATCAGTGATACAACCATAACTTTAAACACTTTTCTGGACATCTACACACCTGCGTGTCACGTGTTCCACAAGTTTCATATATGCTCTGTGTAAGTGTGGCTTTAAAATTTGTTTTTAATCTTTTCTTCTATTGCTAGTTATGAAATCAGTAAGGAAAACATTTCTGTTAAAGATAATTTTTTGAATGTAAGCTTTTTGAGGGAAAAAAAAATCATTAATATAAAATGAATGAGAGAATCAAGTTTGAGATCAAACCGTTGTGTGCTGTGTGCAAGCTGCTGCAACACTGAAGGTTCTGTGCCACTTTCACTCAGCATCAATGGACACCCAGCAAACAATAAATAATCATCACCCACTTCCATTGTGTATAATAATCAACAGTTCTAAAAAATATTTCATTCAATTATAGTAACTTTTGATGTTTAGCCAATGAGGCTGAGCTACTTTACTAAACAATTCTCAATGTTAGCTGACTTTCTTTTGTTTTTTTGCCAGTCAGTCTGATTGGTATGTAAACAATTTACCTTTTCACCTTGTTCTATTTTTGGTTAGGATTGCCAATTTTTACGAGAGTATTATTCCAGAGCTGTACAGTGCAGTCAAGCAGCAAGAATTTCCTTCTGAACTGTAAGTAGACGAATAATCCTTTATACAAAATTTAAGCTAGTCATTTAGTTATGTAAGGAAACTTTATAGATATCCCCATGGTGTGTGTATATTGATTAAATGAAGAATATTTTACTAGAAAAATATTTGTTACTTTTGGAGGATCTTTCCCTTAATGACGTATTGTACAGCGATATACATTTGATAGTTAATGGGACGCGTTGGTCGAGTGGCAGTGCGCTCGATTGGTGTATCGATAGTCATGAGTTCGAATCCACGCGAAGGCGAGGATTTGTTCCCGGGGCCCCTGGGAGTCCCTGAGTCACCCAGCTCTGAATGGGTACCTAACTAAGAATAGTTAGGCGGCTGGGTAATGCCTGGAACCCTCATAGCAGTGGCCTGTGACAGCTGCATCACTTGCCAACAGATCATCTGTCATGGTCTGTGGACGCAATTATCTTCTGCATAGAAGGGCCGTCTGTATATCTAAGATAAGGCTAAGTTAAATTATTCCTAATTTTATCTTCCCATTAATGACATATTGTATAACAATATACATTTTATAGTTAAAGTTATTCCTAATTATTTGTAAATAACATTTTAAATGTAAACCGTCATTAAATGTATGGTTTTAAAGCTATTCATTAATAAGGGTGTATTTATATTTATGAGTTCTTCTCCTGATGAAAGGCTTTTTTAAGGAAAAAATCCATCTTCTCCTTATTATTATTGAAAAAAATAAGTGTTAGACAAGAATGGCGTGTTATCAGTTAATTTTCCTATTAAATACAAATAATTAGTAATTGAAGGGATATTAGTATATTGAATCAAAATATATGTGGCCGTGTGCCCGCGCCCCAACTGCTCCCCCCTCACCACGCACCCAAACAAAGGGCCCTCTGTTCAATTCGGAAGAGGGGTGGGACCTGGGTGGTGGCCTCCAGTTCCAGGATTTATGGGACTCTGTCGCCAGCACAATGTTGTGTATATGGCGCCTCGTTTCTGGGGTAGGTGAAAATTATCGGTCCTCTAAACAATGACCGGAAATAGTTTCCGTCGCCAGCACAATGTTGTTTATTTTTGGTGCCAGAAGCTTCCAGCGGAGATGACAATTATCAGTCCTCGAACAATGCCCCCTATCTCATCAGCCCGGCATAATGTTGTATTTGGGTGCCGGAAACGCATCGCTTGGTGCCTCGCTTTTGGCGGATGTGACAACTATCAGTGCTCGAACAATACCCCCCC
>MUZC01002301.1:1061308-1071990 GCA_002072015.1 Radix auricularia | reverse complement strand
TAACTTAGTCTCTTTGATAACTTACTAACTTAGTCTCTTTAATAACATACTAACTTAGTCTCTTTAATAACTTACTAACTTAGTCTCTTTGATAACTTACTTAGTCTTCCCTAATAACTTACTAGTTTAGTCTCTTTAATAACTTACTAACTTAGTCTCTTTAATAACTTACTAACTTAGTCTCTTTAATAACTTACTAACTTAGTCTCTTTAATTACTTACTAACTTAGTCTCTTTAATTACTTACTAACTTAGTCTCTTTAATAACTTACTAATTTAGTCTCTTTAATAACTTACTAACTTAGTCTCTTTAATTACTTACTAACTTAGTCTCTTTAATAACTTACTAACTTAGTCTCTTTAATAACTTACTAACTTAGTCTCTTTAATAACTTACTAACTTCGTCTCTTTGATGGTTTTTGTCATATGATAGTTTGTTTACCATTGTCATCTTTGAAGTTTTTAGGATAATATTTTTGTTGTCTTCCATCCTGGACTTTTGTCTGACATCCTAGGCCATTGTCTTATATCCAAGACTATTGTCTTATATCCTGGACTATTTTCTGATATCTTTGACTATTGTCTGATATCCTGGGCGATTGAAATTCTTGGCTATAGTCTGCTGATATTCCGGGCTATTATCTGATATTCCATGCTTTCACCATCAGCTGTTCTGTTTTTTAATTTTGAATGTGCTGATATGAACTAAAAACAAAAAAAAATAACAATTTTGGCAGGTAAAAATATATTTTAATACCTTTTATTTTTCTTATGTTCTCTGACCAGAGATTCTTTGTTTCCACAAATCACTGCTAACATATTTCTGAATCTTATTTTCATAGCTAGACTTTTAAAATCTCTGAAAATAAACCTATCCATTAATTTGCCAAAATCCTTTGACCCCACACTTCATTGGCTCTTCCCTTGACCTTTGACTCAGTGACCCCTCGCAGCTGGAGTACATCCAGGCAGCCATCAACTCCGCCTTTGCCACATTTGGACGCCGCAAGTCCCCACGAGGGGACACAAACACAGGCGGGAGGACGAGTCCAGACGGTGCCCCAGATTCTCTGAGCGCAGGTGCCATAGCAGCCCCTGGGGGCGGGGACAGAGATGTCACCACAGGAAGTAGTCAAGCAGGTGTTGGGGAGGACGATTTTCAAACTGAAGATTATGTTAGTCTTTCCCCTTTGTTTTAAATTTTTTAAAAATGTGAATGAATTTGAGAGTGAAAAGATTAAGTGGGAGTAAATAGATTTTCACTGGACTTTTAAGAAAATAAAAGTATGGTTAGATTGGACCAAGGGTCTCCAAAATACGGCCCGCGAGGTCCTCTCATCCGACCCCTGGAGATCTTTTAATCTCCAAAAAGGATACTTCTTTTACATGTAGTTTACCACAAAACTTAGTAGTTGGGGATTAGCATTCGGCCCCCAAACTGCTGTTTGACAGTTAATGCGGCCCTCCGACTGAAATGTTTGGAGACCCCTGGATTAGAGTTCTTAAAAAAGATATAAAAATAAGAGCACAATCTTTTCCCCGTGTTTTACAGGTCATCCACCCCCAAAAATTAGGGGTCTACCGACATCAGGGTATTGGCAATATCAGTATTGGTAGCATGTGTAGGTCCTGATGTTTAGGTCACAGATATTTCATAATAAATGACATTTTGACCCAAAAAATTTCAGGAAAAAAAATTAATCACATAGATTTATAAATATCTCAACAAATTAATATATCGTTCCCGTAACTGGTATTGAAAAACCAAAAGAATCCTAGTATTAATATGTACAGCCACCATACAGCGTGCCATACGCTATAATGTTGTTTAAATTAAAGTAGTTTGTAAAAATAATACATTTATCTAAATCTATGTTTAAGATTGTTCTTGATTAATATTAATAAAAAAATATTTTGATGTGTTATTTTATCCTGATTTTTACGATATTGCCTTATTTTATCTAAAAACAAAATCATCTATCCAAATTCCTGCATTGTTTATGGGGAAGAGAAAGAAGCAGGAAGCATAGTAATGTAGAAGAATGAACTCAAAATACTGAAGACTTTAATTGAAACACACTTATAATTCAAATAAAGCTGTACATTTTGTTTCTAAATTTACGTTTGTCTTAATTAAACCAGTAGCCTAATATATAAAATATTAATAATTACCAGTCTTAAGAATGACATCGACACCATCCAAGATGTCTAGTGCAATTAAGGGATTTTTAGCTTATATCGGCAAAATAAATTTGGGAAAAAAATATATCGGCAAAAATGCATAACGGTAGACCCCTACCATAATTACTTATATTTGTTAATGCCCGTTTCTGCTCTTATTTACCCTGCCTTATATGATTGAGATACCTTATATTATAGAGATACCTTATATGATAGTGATACCTTATATGATACCTTTTGATTCATTCTTCAGTCTCTTCAAACATTGCCATGAATAATCACTTGTTTATTTGTTCTGTAAAATATCAAAAGCTTTCAGTACATTTGGAAGAAATTTGTTTGCACTTGATACTTTAATCTGTAAGATGCATCTGTCATGATGCCACTACATTTCAAATATTCCTTACAGTGATAATTGTTTAGTTGTTTGTAACGTTCTTCTGGTGTTTGACTAACATGCGTCTGTTCTGGACCAGGGGGAAGGTGCTGTCTCTTGTCCACGACCAGGGGATGCAGAGCTGGACTCGTTGATTACCAGTGTCAAAGATTTGTTTCCACATTTAGGAGAGGGATTTATAGAGGTAATGTAGCATTTAGAAGAGGGATTTATAGAGGTCATATAAGATCTATGAGATGGAATAATAGAGGTAATGTAACATTTAGAAGAGAGATTTATAGACGTAATGTAACATGTAAATTGAATGTCATATCTTCAAATTCCATGACTTTATAGTTTTAAAAAAGCACAACAATTATAAATTAAGTTTGTACACAATCTTCTCATCTACAGACTAATTAATTAGTCATAAATTTGTGCAAAATATTCTCATCTACAGACTAATTAACTCTTAAAGCCCCAGAAGGTTTTCAATAAACTTCTGCCTCAGTCCCGTCAGGATTTCCCGTATAACGATCAATCAACATGTTATGAAATGTAAAAAAATCGGTAAAATGCATTCCTGTTATTATTGTCATACTGACTTCATTTTTTATAGGGCTGTTATCGTTTAATTTAAAATTAATCGTTAACTTTTGAAAAAGTACCGAATAATTAATAGATAATTTTGATCAAAGCTAAAAATAAGATGCATGAGGTCAGTACACAGAAAATTTCAAGGGAAGTAACAAAAACAGACAATTAACATTTTTTAATTTAAAGTATAATGAGTTTAACTCTTAAAGTGCTAGAAGGTTTTCAATAAACTTCCGCCTCAGCCCCGTAAGGATTTCCCGTATTACGATCAACCGATTATGAAATTAAAAAATTTGCGTAAAATCCATTTATAATATTATTGTCATACTGACTTCATTTTTAAGGCTAAGAATGGCTATTTTACGCATCCAAAAGACCGTACTGAGTTTGAAACAATATTTACCTGTAGCTTAGTACTATTATTTTAGTAATAAAGTATAACGAAAACGTATCTTCGAAAAAAAAAACGTTAAAACTACCTAAAAACATCGCGAATCGAGCGATAACACTAGTGCCGGCAACGGCCGCCATTGCCGGAAGTCAAATACATCATTTTTCAAGCATTGAAGAGTTTTTACTTTCCGAGATCTCATTTCTAACGAGATTTGTATCTAGGGACGCATTACGACGCTTTAGGGATAGCGGGAAGAGACGCATTACGACGCTTTGCGACTTTAAGAGTATATGATGTCAATCAATTTAAATGTTGTTATTGTTAATTAAGTAAAAACAAAGTTTAATTGTTTATACCATTTTCCTTATAAAAGAGCTTATTTTAAAGTTTACATTTTAAAAATCTGTTTTTTAATGGAGACGTTTGTACTTAAAAAAGCAAATTATTGTTAATTATAAATAATTAATTATTTATCAATAAATGTACCTTACTAACCAACATATTTTGCCTACTTTTAATCTCTATTTTATCGATTAAAATAATTTTAATCGATACATTTTTTACCGATTAATCGAGAAATTAATTGATAATTTCCGCATCCGTAATTTTTTAGGCTTAGAATGGGTATTTTACGCATCCAAAACACTGTCTTGATTTAAATACTATTATTAACCTGTAGTTTAGTACTATTATTTTTATATTAAGTATAGGAAAATCACATCTTCAAAAAAAAAAAAGTAAAAACTACCAAAAAACTTCGGTAATAGCGGATAGGCGCGGATTAACAGGCTTTGCGCTTTTAAGAGTTAATTAGTCATAAAGTTTGTACAAAATCTTCTCATCTACAGACTATTTAATTAGACATAAAGTTTGTACAAAATATTCTCATCTACAGACTATTTAATTAGACATAAAGTTTGTACAAAATCTTCTCATCTACAGACAATAATTAATTAGTTATTTGTACACAATGTCATTGAAGCACAGTGATTGGAGACTTGTAAAAATATTCAATAAATAGGTCATGAAATGGAGAGAAACATTTATTCTGAAAAGATTATCAGTTTTACTTCCAACTTTTAACTTGCGACCACTGGCAAAAATTTGTTGCTACTGACCCAAGCGTTACAGTTGACCCAAGCACTATATTTGACTATAGCTCTATATTTGACTATAGATCTATATTTGACTATGGCTCCATATTTGACTATAGCTCCTTATTTGACTATACATCTATATTTGACTATACATCTATATTTGACTATAGCTCTATTTTTGACTATACATCTACATTTGACTATAGCTCTATTTTTGACTATACATCTACATTTGACTATAGCTCTATTTTTTTACTATAGCTCTAGATTTGACTATTGCTCTAGATTTGACTATAGCTCTACATTTGACTATATCTCTATATTTGACTATAGCTCTATATTTGACTATAGCTCCATATTTGACTATAGCTCTATATTTGACTATAGCTCTATATTTGACTACAGCTCTATATTTGACTATAGCTCCATATTTGACTATAGCTCCATATTTGACTATAGCTCTTTATTTGACTATAGCTCCATATTTGACTATAGCTCTATATTTGACTATAGCTCTATATTTGACTATAGCTCTATATTTGACTATAGCTCCATATTTGAATATAGCTCCATATTTGACTATAGCTCTATATTTGACTATAGCTCTATATTTGACTATAGCTCTGTATTTGCTGTTTGTGCCAGGAAATGACCAAAATTAAAAATGTAACATTCTGTGTTGACAGCTGGCCTTAGAAGAATTTGACTGGAATCATGAAAAAGTTGTTTCATCGATCCTGGAGGAAAAGCTGCCGACGTCTCTGCAGGAAGTGAGTTTTGATCTACCCAGGTCAGTGGGTCAACATTTTTTTAATCATTGTTTCAAGATTATCAAATCTGTAGTTTGCTGTCAATTAAATTCTTTCTTCAGCAATTTATATTTTCATTTTAGACTCATTAATTTAAGGTAATACAACTTGTTTATTTAGTTAAAAGGAGAAGTTTGTTACATCAAAAATAAATGTGCATAAATTAAAATATTAATCAATTTCCCGAAATATAAGGAGGTCCAGTCCAAACAACTTTTTTTGGTTGAAACAACTTCAAAATGTAATCGTCATCTGCTCAAAATTAACTCTTTGATTAAAAAAAACACAACAAGGCAAGGCGCTTATCAAGGGGAGTAACAAGAGGCATGACAATCATGATTTCCAGACAGTACATCAAGTATTTGAATTGATCTTTGACGTTTGAGTCATTATAAAAAATGATTTTGTATTGAAAATGAAATTATGCAAAGTTTTGTTTTGTTTCTTTCCTGCAGACAAGAAAGGGAGACAAACCAAGGTGACGGCCAGACTGAAAAAGAAGATGTTCTAGAGTCACGGAGAAACATCTTTGACAACGATGAATTTGATCTCTTCAGAAACAAGGTGGACATGTCGAAAATACATTTAGGAAAAAAGTTAGTTCACCCATCTTATTGGGGCTTATTTCAACGTTACTTCACACATCTTATTGGGGCTTATTTCCAAGTTGGTTCATTCATCTTATTGGGGCTTATTTCCAAGTTAGTTCACCCATCTTATTGGGGCTTATTTCCAAGTTCGTTCACCCATCTTATTGGGGCTTATTTCCAAGTTAGTTCACTCATCTTATTTGGGCTTATTTCAACGTTACTTCACACATCTTATTGGGGCTTATTTCCAAGTTGGTTCATTCATCTTATTGGGGCTTATTTCCAAGTTAGTTCACCCATCTTATTGGGGCTTATTTCCAAGTTCGTTCACCCATCTTATTGGGGCTTATTTCCAAGTTAGTTCACTCATCTTATTGGGGCTTATTTCCAACTTAGTTCACTCATCTTATTGGGGCTTATTTCCACGTCAGTTCACACATCTTATTGGGGCTTATTTCCAAGTCAGTTCACACATCTTTTTGGGGCTTACTTCCAAGTTAGTTCACCCATCTTATTGGGGCTTATTTCCATTTCAGTTCACCCATCTTATTGGGGCTTATTTCCAAGTTAGTTCACTCATCTTATTGGGGCTTATTTCCATGTCAGTTCACACATCTTATTGGGGCTTATTTCCAAGTTAGTTCACTCATCTTATTGGGGCTTATTTCCAAGTTAGTTTACTCATCTTATTGGGGCTTATTTCCAAGTTAGTTCACTCATCTTATTGGGGCTTATTTCCACATTAGATCACTCATCTAATTGGGGCTTATTTCCACATTAGTTCACTCATCTTATTAGGGCTTATTTCCACATTAGTTCACTCATCTTATTGGGGCTTATTTCCACATTAGTTCACTCATCTTATTGGGGCTTATTTCCACGTTAGTTCACCCATCTTATTGGGGCTTATTTCCACATTAGTTCACTTATCTTATTGGGGCTTATTTCCACGTTAGTTAACCCATCTTACTGGGACTTATTTCCAACTTAATTCACTCATCTTATTGGGGCTTATTTCCAACTTAATTCACTCATCTTATTGGGGCTTATTTCCAAGTTAGTTCATCCATCTTATTGGGGCTTATTTCCAAGTTAGTTCATCCATCTTATTGGGGCTTATTTCCGAGTTAGTTCATCCATCTTATTGGGGCTTATTTCCAAGTTAGTTCACTCATCTTTATCATCTTTTAAAACTCTAGTAAGAATACAGGACTAAACACAAACCATAGAAATACGTAGGACGCAATAATCTTCTGTACAGAAGGAGCGTCTGTAACATATAAGATAAGATCTTATTGGGGCTTATTTCCAACTTAGTTCACTCATCTTATTGGGGCTTATTTGATAAGATAAACAGATAAGATAAGTTATACTGATAAAATAAGATAAACTGATATGATAAGATAAACTGATAAGATAAGATAAACTTATAAGATAAGATAAACTGATAAAATAAGATAAACTGATATGATAAGATAAACTGATAAGATATGATAAACTGATAAGATAAACTGATATGATAAGATAAACTGATATGATAAGATAAACTGATAAGATAAACTGATAAGATAGACTGATAATATAAGATAAACTGATAATATAAGATAGACTGATAAGATAAGATAGACTGATAAGATAAGATAAACTGATAAGATAAACTGTTAAGATAAGATTAACTGATAAGATAAACTGATAAGATAAGATAAACTGATAAGATAAGATAAACTAATAAGATAAGATAAACTGATAAGATAAGATAAACTGATAAGATAAGATAAACTGATATTATAAGATAAACTGATTTGATAAGATAGACTGATGTTCAGAACATTTGACTCTCGTTTGTGATGTTTTCTCACAGGGAAAAGAAAGTTGACCTTGAGGACAAGAGCATCATTAGAGCCGTGCAGGCCACGTACGAGGCGTATGGCAGCGTGGACCAGGAAAGCATCTATGAGAACCCTCAAATGTACGAGGATGAATATGATGACACGTACGACACTAACGCAGTCGGTGCAGATGATGCAGATTCAGCCGATGAATTGACCAATAAAAAGTAAGCCAGCATGACTACGTCATGTTAGTAGCATCTTGGATGATGTTTATTTTTACCCATCACCATCTTGTGTGATGTTTATTTTTACCCATCACCATCTTGTGTGATGTTTATTTTTACCCATCACCATCTTGTGTGATGTTTATTTTTAGCCAGCACCATCTTGTGTGATGTTTATTTTTAGCCAGCACCATCTTGTGTGATGATTATTTTAGCCATCACCATCTTGTGTGATGTTTATTTTTAGCCAGCACCATCTTGTGTGATGTTTATTTTTAGCCAGCACCATCTTGGATGATGTTTATTTTTTAGCCAGCACCATCTTGGATGATGTTTATTTTTTAGCCAGCACCATCTTGTGTGATGTTTATTTTTAGCCATCACCATCTTGCGTGATGTTTATTTTTTAGCCAGCACCATCTTGTGTGATGTTTATTTTTAGCCATCACCATCTTGCGTGATGTTTATTTTTAGCCATCAGTGCTTTGTCAAGGACTCCACATATTTTCCTCTCCAGGTTCATGCCACGGGTACTGTTGGACATAGAGAGGAAGAAAGCAAGGGAGGAAGGGCGAGATCAAGAGGGAAGTGATGATGATGATGACGACGATGACAACAACAGGGATCAGGTAATTTGCTCTGTTCTATAAGTGGTAACGCGCTGGACTGCTGAACCGTGGCAAGAACTCGAGTCACGGGTTTGAGCCTTGGTACAGGCAAGGCCCGGGGCATTGTGCTAACCACACAATCCCTTGCTTGTAAAGGGTGGCTAAATAAACATGTGAATGTTGCTTCACTTGCCCTAGAGTTCACCATGGACTGAAAAAGGGGTTATTTTTTTTTCTGTGTTCTGGAAACTCACATAGTTACAGATATTTTTTTCTATACATCCTTCTAAACCTTGAGATTTATAAATGATAAGCTCAGATGTCAAATTATCTAAAACCTCATGTTGTAATGTACATGATAAGTTTGTAAATGTTGTCATTGGATATATTATCATTAAACACTTTATCTTGGTACGTGTTGACCCATATGTTGCATACTTGATTAGCTGCCCAGGGACCAGTTTGTCGAGGACCCGGCCAAACTTCGAGAGCAGGCCGAGCAGAGGCGACAGTCACATGCGGCAAGGAGGGGCAGGGGAGGAGCAGCACCATCCCCCAGGACCAGAGATGTCGTGGGCAACGCTAAAGGTCATTTTACTTTTAATTAAAATCCTGGCCACACTGGTCAACACGACAATAAGCAGAGATGCGATTGTGAAAGGATGCATCGCGTCACTGTTGAAGAAATTCAATATGTTTAATATTTGTAGCTCTTAAAGGAACAAAACATAAAAATGTAAATTGAAGCAGTTGTTAAGTGAAAAGCTTTGGATATTAAACATTATTCACCATATTTACACTAACACTTCTAGCATTAAACATTATTCAGCATATTTACACTAACACTTCTGGCATGAAACATTATTCACCATATTTACACTAATGGTGTCAGCTGGTGTGCAATGGTGTGGGTTGGTGTGCTATGGTGTCAGCTGGTGTGCAATGGTGTGGGTTGGTGTGCAATGGTGGGTTGGTGTACAATGGCATGGGTTTGTGTGCAATGGTGTCGGCTAGTGTGCAATGGTGTGGGTTGGTGTACAACGGCGTGGGTTGGTGTACAATGGTGTCAGCTGGTGTGCAATGGTGTGGGTTGGTGTGCACTGGTGAGGGCTGTAAATGGACATACAAAAATGTTTTCACCATGTCTTCTACCTGCCCTGATTGCAGGCTCCCTAAGTTTTTATTGATTCATACACTTAACTGGTAAAATAAACAGAATATATAAGTTATCATTATTATTTTCTCCCTTAGGTCAAGGCCAGTCTTCTGAAGTTCTACGCAATCGCAGAATGAAAGAAAAGTTCAAAGGTCAGAGAAATAGAGCCAATGCTGAGAAGAAACTGAGCAAAGGAATGTTCTAATTCTGTGGAGTGTTTAAGCCTGTTAAGAGATCTCAAGTTGTCTGTGTATGTAATGCCTGTGAATAAATGAAGTGTGTACAAAGGATTTTTGGTGTTCTTTTGTTGGTTTTATCCGTCTTAAGTTATAACTGGTTTGATTTTGGGATTTGGTGGGCAATTTGTACATGTTTAATAAGTTGGTTGGACGGTTGTCACATTGGTTGTTGGGAAATTTTTACAATTTTTAAAGGTGTTTCTAAAAACATATTTTGCATGTTTTTAAAAAAATTAACTTACAATGTCCTATTAGGTTTTCTACAAACTTATCCCTCAGTCCCATTAGGTTTTCTTCAAACTTATCCCTCAGTCCCATTAGGTTTTCTTCAAACTTATCCCTCAGTCCCATTAGGTTTTCTACAAACTTATCCCTCAGTCCTATATGGTTTTCTACAAACTTATCCCTCAGTCCCATAAGGTTTTCTACAAACTTATCCCTCAGTCCCATAAGGTTTTCTTCAAACGTATCCCTCAGTCCCATAAGGTTTTCTACAAACTTATCCCTCAGTCATATATGGTTTTCTTCAAACTTATCCCTCAGTCATATATGGTTTTCTTCAAACTTATCCCTCAGTC
>MUZC01002301.1:1029002-1048956 GCA_002072015.1 Radix auricularia | reverse complement strand
AATCTAATAGCATACCACTATCCGACTGTCGGTCACGATGTTATGACAATGCTTCTGTAATGACCGGGAATGTATCCGGCATTCAACAGCGAAAATGTGCTAGAAATCACAGAGCATTGTTCATCAACTGTGGCAACCACAGCTTAAAATTTAGCAAGAGTACACTCAACTAAACACGATCCAGTTGTTATCACGTTTTTTGGAACAGTTGAAAGTATAAATTTATGTTTTCTCCCTTTCAACAACTCGTTGGGAAAAAATTAAAAAAGAGTTGTGCCAATCACAATGAAGAGGGAGTCTGAAACACGTTGGATTGCACGATCAGAAGCTGTTATAGCAATTTATGAAGGACTAGATGACATGGCAGGGCTGTTGGAAAAATTATCAGAACATACAAATATGACGCCTGACACCAGAAGTGATGCAGAAGCTTTGCTGGTAGGTATATAAAACTTTAACTTCCTTGATTTTAAACATTTCTGGAACATCATACTTGATAAAATTGATAGTGTCCAGAAACGGTTCCAGAATCCTACTGTGAGTTTCAAGGAAGCTTAATCTGATCTTGAATCGCTTGAGCAAGAAATTGTCAACATTCGTGTTAATTTGAGCCATGTTGCGGTAGACAATGGGAAAGAAGATGCACAACTTGGAGAATCGAGGTTGACAGAAGATTAGACGACATCGGAGGATGCCTTCGAGAATTAAAAAGAGATGCAGAACTTTCTCCATAAGAAGAAATTGCACCTGCTATGAACAGCGAAATTGATAAACTCCAACAGGAGATATCAATACGGATTTTACGTCTTAAACAACATAAACAACAAATTTGGATTTTTACTAGACGTCAAATCTCTTCTTGCTGAAACAAAAGTCGATACGTTTCATTAAAATTGCTTAGATTTGGCTAATTTCTACGAATTGTGTACATAAATCAAAGACTAAAAAATGATGCTCAGTACCCGGACTGAAGTTCTACCGGAAACTACTTTGGATCTTCTCGATTTTATTGTTTCATATGGAGATGACGTATTTCCGAATCTGCGCATTTCACTTCAAATACTTCTAAAAATTGCTGTTTCAACTAATAGCTGTGAGCGGTCCTTCAGCAAAGTAAACCTTATTTTGTCTTAATTACGTGCTTCAATGGATCAAGATCGTCTAGATGATCTTGCACTCCTTAGCATCGAAAGAGAACACTTGAGAATATCAATTTTAACAGCGAGATTGACGACATTCAAATCAATGAAGATCAATTTATTTTAGATTATGTCTATTCGAGTCATGTATAATTAGTAGAGTTTTTTTTTTCAAATAAATTGTTTATAATCGTATAGAGAATTATTAGTCTGTATTGTATTTAATTAAAATATCATTTGCTTCAAAAAATGAACCATATAAACCGTAAAATTTCAAATTTTTCTTGGGGGCTCAGTGAGCCCCCAGAATTTTTTGGTCCGTCAAGGGGCGCAGAATTTGTGTCATGCCCCCGGGCGCACGTGACCCTAGCTACGCCACTGCACCCTCAGTCCACTTGCTCTTCTTTTTATAGGATATATATTGCTTATAAGTGTCACACACACACATATTAAACGTTCCAACAATGATCTCTTACAAATGCATGGATTTATTTGTTTTAATATTTACAAAGATGTTATTGGTATAAAGTATAAAGTTATTTGTAATTCTTCAATCACGTCTTTATTTTTCCATTTGAGAAGAAAGTTTCATAAATTAGAATATTTGTATACAGCTTGGAGAAGAAAATGAATGTTTTATTCTGGTCTGTACCATGCAGTATGACTAAGACAACAAACGAAGGTTCTGAAATTGTTGATATAGATCCCATCCCCCACCCTCCCCGTTTGTGTGAGGTATTCGCCCGTCTTGACATCAGACTCACTTGTCCGAGGGCCGAGTCCCCGCCTCCAATGTTGACCCACAGACCGGCCAGGTTCATCTGACCCACATCGTAGGCCACCAGCGTGTACGTGGCTCCTGGCTCGGGCTCCCACGTTACGGCCGGTCGTCGGGCCAGCACCCACATGTCCAGCGAGCTGACGTGTGTGCTGTCCACATCAGCGCCCATGAAGACATTCGGGACGGAGATTTTATGGCCGCACGTCATGTAGGAACCTGGAACGAGAAACGTTTCCTGCATTCCTAGACACGTGGTTACAAGAACGCATCTTTGGTAGACCAATGGTTCTCAACTCTTTTGGAATAAACTAAATTTAACTTTTAAATCGCTCCCTGACCCTTTTAAATTAGAAATTAACATAAACGCGAAAGTTATGAACATTCATTCAGCAAATTTACATTTAACCGCAAAATTTCACGCATCCTTTAATTAAGCAATTAAATATCAATGTTCGTAGATTCTTTAGCTTCTCTAGTTACGTAACGACAATGTTTACATAACTGAGTTCCAGATTCTAAACTTAACTATTTGTTTGTTTTCAGATTTAACAAAAAAACAATTGTTAAATGTTAGCTTGTAAGTGTTGCAAGATTTATTCAAACAATTGTTAAATGTTAGCTTGTAAGTGTTGCAAGATTTATTCAAACAATTGTTCAACTTAACAGAGAAAGTGTTTGGGGTTGTGGGAGGGGTTGTGGGAGGGGTTGCAGGAGGGGTTGCAGGACCTGGTCAATGATTTTGTTTGCTAAAGATCAAAGCTTAAACTTTTACACCAACATCTCGTGCATTATTATTTTTATTTTTTGTTGTTGTCAACATCAGTTCTTCATTACGCTTTAAAAAAAATCATCGCTTGTCTTCTGAATCTCATCTCACCAGCTTCTACTGACAAGAAAAACAATTTCAAACTACAAGTACTATTTTGGCTTCAATTCATTTATTTTATATATTTAAAAATATATACACAAACACACACACACACGCTCACCCACAAACGCGCACGTACGCATGCTCATGCACGCAAGCGCGCGCGCACACACACACACACACACACACAAACACACACACACACATACACACACACACAAATACCCTTCCACCTCGGTCTGCCCACCCCTTCCCACTCCTGTCCTTCACGTGTTTTGTCTCCCTGCATGCTAGGACTAGGATCAAGGATTACTACTTATAGTAATATTTGTTAGCTATATTTAGAGTGATTACCGCTTATAGCAATATTTGTTAGCGCTTTGTCAGAGTGAGTACGAAAAGCCAGACACAACCTTTCCACTCACATAATATAAAAACACAAATTAAAAAAAAAAACAAAAAAAAAAATAATAAAACGGCAACAGCGAGAAACAAATAAAGAGACAAACATAAAAACAAACGAACCAACAACAAGAACTACACTTTTGGGACTTACGAACCAGCGGGAACGTAAAAGCGCATGCGCAAGAATTGAGTGATTGTGCTGACGTCAAAGTTTGTCCTTTGGAGCAGACGATTGACAACTGTCTTCTGTGTGGGGTCCGGGTTCAAACATGCAGGGTTCTTGCCCCTGGCGGATTCGGGGCAGTTGGTACTGAAAGAATAAACGGTACGAGATTAAGATAAAAGAAGTTACTGATGAAGTTCATGTTATTTTTTAAAAATATCCTGTAACTTCAAGTAGCTCTAAAATCTCCAGTTAAATAATGGAATGGTGAAATACCGGCAGTGAAACAAAAAAATCACTCAAATTAATACATTAATTTATACATTAATACATTAGCAGGGCCGGCTTTAGGCATAGGCATACTAGGCAGCCGCCTAGGGCCTCCGATTAGTTGGGGCCTCGCAAAGATAGAAAATATTTAAAGAGCGAACTATGTCAATGTCAAAACTACCAGACCCCCCCACCCGCCCCCCCCCNAAAAAAAAAAAAAAAAAAAAAATTAAAATTAAAATAATCAAAAATTAGTGCAATACCTTTACACGCTGATAATTTTAAATAGCGCAGTTCAAAATCATTAAAATATAATATTTTTAAATCTAAATTCATCTGTCCAGACACATTTTCACAAGATTCACAAATGTGTAAACTAAATTTACGCAAAATATACAACTGTTAAATATCAAATGTTCTAAGTAGTAAACATTTAACATTTATATACTAAAAACTGTTTTGGGCCGTCCATAAAGCATGTCTCGCTATTTTTGACCATTTTTAGCCCCCCAGCCCACTGTCATAAATGTCGGACATCCCCCTCCCCCTGTCACAAATTGTCACACTTTCTTACCCCACCACCCTCAGGAGCGTGATGTATCTTGTATCTTGTAAGTTGCACAAATATATTTTTTGTTTTAAACGACTCTAAGCTTGGATTTGGATGTAGAAATTTTGTGCCAATAACATTATTTGACGAAATTAAGCTGAAACTTCATTGATTTCTCAAAGTAAACTAGTTTTTTCGTTTTCAGAGCTTAGCAATGACAACAGCTAAACACAAATAATAAAAAAAATATTCCAGTAGTCTGGCATGGCCAATTTTTTGTTTTGTTTTATCATATGTTCAATTCTTTTATATTATCTTTTATATTATCAATACTTAAAATTTATTAAATAGTCGATATTTATCGACTTAGAACTTGAGCCAATCGAATAGTAAAGATAATTTAAAGATGCAATTAATCGATGCTCTTCGTATAGCATCGACCTTTGCGATTAGTTTATATCCAACGAAAGAACTTTTTCAAGTTGAAATTAATTTTTAAAAATATTTGTTAAAAACTATTTGAGAACGACTATGACGCTAAAACGTATTAACAGTCTGGTAATGATATCTATTGAACGAGATATCGCCCAGTCTCTGGATTATTCACAATTTATTGCACACTTTGCTGCCATCAAAGCACGAAAAGCTGATTTTCCTCGAAGGTCTATGACAGGGCTCGGGAAATTTTTTGTCTAAGAGAGCCATGGACACAAAATATTTTGAAAACTAATTCTGTCAGAGCCATAAATCATGTTTTAAACTACAAATTAAAGTAAATATGTGCATTTTGTGTAATGTCAACACTAAAAGTACAACATTTATAGACTATCTCTGATTCTTTTTAATATCACTGTTATTCTGTTGCTGTTCAAGGAACTTATGGTGCTGCACGGCTTTGCTGATGGCTTTTAGTCAGCATTGTTGATACGTGGTGATGTTAAGTGTCATGCAGGCGTTGAGACTTCCATCCGTGAAACGTGATCACTGGTTAGTCTTAATGTTTTTAAATGTGAGAAAGACTGTTCGCATGCATACGTAAAGCCAAACATGGCAGTACAACAATACTCACTCCTGCAGTATGTGGTTTATGACGGGAAGCGTGTTTTAAGTTTTGACAGTCAGCTGGTCTGATTTTTTAAGGTTGTTTTTTTTTTTTCATTTCTGCCCACTTGTTTTGGCTCGCCAACTGTGCTCGCTATCGTGCAAGTCTTTCTACATCTTCATTCAGTGACTTGAACTTATTCACACATTGCCTGATGCCTTCAGATCAGCAGCTTGTAGCTCAAAATCACTGACGGAAACACTGGGAATGCAACACAGCTTAGTGCTGTCCACTGCAAACTCGTGTGGATGGGAATGAACTAAAAAAGACGAGTGCGTTTGCGAACTTCAAACCGCGCTTTAAATGACTGCGTGAGATAAGACGTTGAGCATGCTAGCTGCTGAATATTAAGACGCAGGGTCACTTGATTTACACGTTTCTTTGGACACCCCAGTTTTTCAAATTATAGTAAACCTGTTTCAATGTCACCGATGAAGAGTTCTAGCTCGTTTTCAAATGCAAGCACTGCTTGTTCCAGACCCTTATACTTTCACATTTAGGTTATTTAGTGTTTTTTTTATATGTAATAGATATTTAGATCAAAGACTACTAAAGAAACAAAATACAATCGAACATTGGTGTGCAAGACAGATGCAGCCATCAAAAGAGCCACATCTTGCTCGCAAGCCATGGTTTCACGAACCCTGGTATATGACAGCTGCACGACTATGTTTGTATAAGTATCAGTAAACTGTTGATTTAGATATAAATAAAGGTAGCTTTATTAAATTGTGCAATTTTATTATTTACATTTTTATTTTTCTATCACATTTAGGGCCACCAAGTTCACTTCGCCTAGGGCCTCCGATTCCCTAAAGCCGGCCCTGACATTAGAGTGTTAACAAAATTATAGAATCTAAGCATTTTCTCTTAACATTAAAATAATCTAAGGCTGAGATTGTGTCTTGTTACTTAAAAATAAATTGAGGAAGAAATTTGGCGGAAAGCATGATTTAAAAAATAGAATGTGTCGGCTAAACGCCTCTTCAACGGATACTTTTTTTTAAATTACCGAAAACATAAATTTTTCAACATAGCTGCTATTTCATATCAGTGGACCATTTGACCTGTGGGCGCATGAACAGTGGACACTTGAACAATGGACAGTTGACCAGTGGACACTTTAACATTGGACAGTTGACCAGTGGACACTTTAACAGTGGACAGTTGACCAGTGGGCAATTTGACAAGTGGAAACTTGACCAGTGGGCACATGACCATAGGATACATGACCTGTGGAAACTTGACAAGTGGATCCTTTGACCGGTGAACCATTTGACCAGTGGACACTTGAACAGTGGACACTTGAACAGTGGACAGTTGACCAGTGGGCACTTTAACAGTTGACAGTTGACCAGTGGAAATTTCACCAGTGGACACTTGACCAGTGGACCATTTGACAAGTGCACACTTGACCAGTGGGCGCATGAACATAGGATACATGACCAGTGGAAACTTGACCAGTGGATCCTTTGACCAGTAGAACTTGACCAGTGGACCATTTGACAAGTGGCCACTTGAACAGTGGACACTTGAACAGTGGGGCATTTGACCAGTGGGCACTTGACCATTTGACCAGTGGACCACTTGACCAGTGGACACTTAACCAGTGGACTATTGACCAGTTGACACTTGACCAGTGGAGCATTTGACCAGTGGACACTTGACCATTTGACTAGTGGACACTCGACCAGTGGACCATTTGACCAGTGGAGCACTTGACCAGTGGACCTTTTAATCAGTGGACACTTGACAAGTGGACAATTTGACCATTGGACACTTGACCAGTGGAGCATTTGACCAGTGGAGCACTTGACCGGCTGGTCTGGATGTATCCACAGCAAATGGCATGATGTATTGGAAAAGTGGAAATAATTCATTACATTGTCCTCAATACACGAGATTGTTCACAGCTAGACATGCTAGACGACATAATTATTGGTAACACCCATTTCAACACGTCATTTCAACAACGACATAAAATAACAGCTATGGTTATATATATTTGGGGGCCATATCTCAATGGAAAAACTTTGGTACAGGTAAGTTTGGACATTCTCACCTGTAGGTGTCTCCGAACCACCATGATGTGTTTGTTAAATAATCTCGAACCCCAAGTAAGCAAGCGGAGTCGTTGCCAACGTTACATGGCGTCTGATGGGCGAGCACTTGGGTGGAAATATTGAGAAATAAAACATCAGAAGTTTACAAGATAAGCAAATAAAATAACACAGGTGTTTTCATAAGAGATTCAGAAAAATGCGTGCCAATGGGAATCGTTATGCGTGTCCATTCTGACTCATATGTCGCGAATGTGTACCCCTGAAGGAAAATACCACAAGGACTTCTTATCTTATAAAGTTCGACAGTACACTCACCTTGTCTAGTTGTGATGGACAATACACTCACCTTGTCTAGTAGTGATGGACAATACACTCACCTTGTCTAGTAGTGATGGACAATACACTCACCTTGTCTAGTTGTGATGGACAATACACTCACCTTGTCCGGTAAAGATGGGCAATACACTTACCTTGTCCAGAAAAGATGGACAATACACTCACCTTGTCCGGTAAAGATGGACAATACACTCACCTTGTCCGGTAAAGATGGACAGTGCGGCCGATATGACCAGAAGATAGCTGTTGGCCATAATTGAGGCTACCGAATCAGACAGCTGATGTTTCAACCTTTGGCTGAGTGAAGTATACAAGAAGATTTAGTCAACACATCACCACCTCCAGGTCGTGTCTAGCGGATAGCGTTCATTCTCTCGGTACAAGCCGCAGCCTTTCAAGTCTCGCCACATGAAGAAAACAACTTTACACCACTGTCCTTCCCAGTCGCCTCCGTATGCACCCACCACCTCGTACCTAGCCCCAACCCACATCCCACCCCACTTCACCACCCTTACCCCTCTAAGACCTGGCCCACCCGTAGGTACCTGTCCCCACCACATTATATCCAACTCAAGTGGCATGGCTACCGTCGTCTATATTTGGCCGGGGAGGGGGGAGTGTTCACCTCTCTTGTGTAGAAGTGGTGGGTAAGGCCTCCAAGATTATCATGACGGGGCCACTGCCATACCGGTACCCTTTATGATTTCCCCTGTACTTATGTGTGGCTTTAAAGGGTTCTCAAACGTCATTCTAGACCCCGACAGTCGTAAACGAGTGGTCAACGCTTAAATAAATACAAATTGTATTACGCATGCCAATATCATGTAATAAACATTCTAGTGTAACTGGATTTTTTAATATAACTGGACTCTGTAATGTAACTGGACTGGCGATCCTAACCATTGAGACTCGTAAGCTTTGTCGGGGTGGCGCCAAAGTGATACTATGTTGATAGCGAGTCATAGTAGGGAATTCCACCCCTCCCTCGGGAGGCTCACCTAATGGGTGGCGTTTTCGACCTAGTGTCCTGGACGCCCAGGCGACCGCTTGTAGCAGCGACCGCTCCGGTGGGGGGGCTTCTCAGCCTTTACGTCCCTTAGGGGGCCAGAGGGCTGAGGGGGTTTTCCGGGAAGCCCCATGAAGAGCGCAGGCTTGGGACTGCTGAATTTCTTCCACATGTAGGATTTTCAGTAGGATGGTTGTGACTGAATGTCTATGGTTGAGAAGGGATGAACTTATTATGTATATATGGATGCTAAGAAAATGTTGCCACAATAATGGGATAAACATTGTGTGGGATAAGTTACGGGAGACAATTTTGTAGAGACGTTAAACGAGATAAAAGATGGGAACTTATTTAAACCACAACATTATCTGTCAATATGTTCAGACAATTATGTGTTGTCTATACAGATTACAATCTATTTTCGACTTTTTAGGAACGTGAAGAAATTTTACTTGTATTACGAATATAATGATACACAGAGACATGAACTCATTTGTTTTAATATCGATAAATGATTTCATGTTAGAAAAAAAAAACTTTTTTCTTTGCTCTCCAAATTTACTTTCTTGTCTTCTACCGATAAAAACACTATTTTAGGTGACATAACCTTGTCGTTGTTCCAATAACGTAAACTACATTTGTTTAACTTTACAATGGAATGTTTTCAAATCTTTCCATACAATTGTCCTTGACGGAGTTATCTTTTGAGGAATTGCCCGTCAGCGTATTACCCCCCCCCCCAACACACACACAACCTCGCACCCCCCACCCCCGTCGTGACCCGTGTCTGGCCAGGTTCTTGGTTTGATCTTCCTTCGTTCCCTCGGGTAGTCGGAACTCTTGTTCCTGGAACGGCCAGAAATCTCTCAGACAAACGACAGTTAGTAGAAATATGGTGCTTCAGTTCTGACAGCGGCTCTCTTTAGTTGTCAGACTAGAAACCTTCACTTAGAATCGTTCTTAGAGATTCCAGAACAAAAGCACATACATTAAAAAAATAATTTTAAAAAGTGATGGTTGACATCAAAATGTAGAGGGAAAGGGCCATGCTAAACTTAAAGCTGATACGAAGGTTACGCCATGATGTACACGTGATCTCTTACTTACGCCATGATGTATACGTGATCTTTCACACCGTGTTTTCGGGGCTCTTACATTGAGGCACCTTGACGATTCTGCATTGATACTTTCATCAGTCAGTGCACGCGAACTACGAATGTTCTCTGTCCTGACACGCACCGTGGAACATCTTAAACCATCTGACGAGGTCACAGTTAGTCAGCTGTGACATGTTTGTCAGACGTATACCCATCTCACCCCAAAGCCCCATTATAAAAATAATTAATGCATCCTTAATTTTATTGTGTAAAGTCGGAAAAAAAAACTTTAAAAAAAATAAAAAAATCAAAGTTTAAAAAATACATAATAATAAAAGAAACACTTTTTAACTAGTTCTCAAAATTTTTCAGCGGTAGCTTTAATTTCTATTGGTAACAGACCCTAAACACTATAAGTTTTAGTGTGTGTGTGTGTGTGTTTTTTTTTTTTAATGCTATGCGACATTTGATGTTTTTCGGAATTGTTTTTTAAAAAAATTCTACGCTTGATAATTTCTAATGTCGCGACTTGAGCATTCAACAATTTTGTCCAACATGTGGAACATTCCAGAACATTCTAGATCCTTGTCCCCGGCAGTAGACGTGTTTTGTTCTTGTTGATATTCAATAGTTTTATTATATATATTTTTTAAAAATTTATATTGAACTAAAATAAAAAAAAACGTAAAAACATTTTTTTTTACTAAAAATCCTTTATTGACGAGACATAGCTAAAAGTATGTCCATTATACAATGCATCGGACGATAATCCCGAAAACCAAAATTTAGTTATGTCTCATATGTAAAGGATTTATTGTAGTGCTGCGGAATTAACGATTAATTTCTCAATTAAACGGTAAAATTTTATCAATGAAAATTATTTTGATCCATAAAATAGCGATTAAAATTAAAGAAAATGGTTAATTTAATTTGTTCGATTAATCAATAAATAATTAAATATTAATTATTTATTAATAAATAATTAGTTATTATAATGAATAATAGTTTTTTTTTTTAAATGCACAAACTTCTACATTAAAAAAAAATCTTTAAAGTGTTAACTTTATAATAAGCTGTTTTATAAGGAAAGTGATATAATAAAAATTAAACATTGTTTTTTAAATGAACAATAACAAAATTTAAATTCATTGACATTATATTGAACTATTTATATTTAAATATATCTCCTAACAATATTATATATTTTTAAATTAAATACTAAAAGGGCACAAAATGTGAAGGAAAATAACATAGTGAGAAAAGTGAGTATGAGGTCTTAGAAAAAAAATCATAACTCTTGAACTACCTGGGATAAAAATATGATCTTTATGTTTTCGTTAATCATCAAACAATTTCTATGCAATAGTATTACTTTAAAAAAAATATATCGTCCATATAATACCACCGCACCGACCGACAGGTATCTTATATCTTAGATATACAGACAACACCGAGTGATACCATCACAAGGGTTAACACCAAAATGTAAAATTTTGTATGTTCCCTTTATTTGGCACTGACAGACTCATGGGAGGTCAATGGGGTAATTCGTGAGGGGGGTGACACCATGGGCTACCGCACTGGGTAACACCAACCCTAGTGACACTTCTACGTACTCACACACTGAACTAATAATGGGACGTGAATCTACAGTGTTCGTTTGGAATTTAAGCCATTGAAATTACTATTAGACGTTTTTTTTGTTTTTTTTGAGAAACTATTTCAAGGAAGAGATTAAAAGAATTTCCCTCTCAAATTTTTCCGTTTTAAAATATATTTATTGAAAAAGTGACTAGTCTAAAGCTTTTTAAAAAATATTCTTTTTATACAACAAGTGTTTATAAAATGCCGGTTAGCACTCACTGCAATGACGAATTTTTTTAAATTAAAAAAACAACAAACAACAACACGTAAAAAAACCCAATTGTTTTACTATAAATCCTTAATATACGAGACATAACCATAAGGATGTAGATTCTAGTCTACATTATAATACGCAGGGCAAAACAATCCGAAAAAACATAATTCTAGTTAGATCTATTTCTCGTAAAACGTGTTTAATAGAGTGCGCACCAATTGTGAATATATTTTTAAAAAGTATTGTCAATATAATGCGCACCTAATTGTGCGACAGGAAAGGTTGTTGAACATAATACGCACCACGACACTCTATCTCAAAAATGAACATACTAAATACAGATAAATAAAAGAAGTTTAAAATTGAATAACTCAATTATTCTACAGTATCCGGCATCCTTCCGTCTCGCGAGACAATGGTGCATCACCGTTGGGTTGGGTTGCATTTCCTCGAGTGACTGTGCAGTCCTATCCTTGAGTGACAGTCTTTGCCACAGTTTTTACACACGAGTTCTGTGCTTCCAAATGTTTTGGCCTTTCTCCTAGCTCTTCTGTCTGCAGCCTCCTCCATTCTTCGCTCCTCGGCTACTATGACGCCCTCTTTGACAACTGTGCGCCACGTAGATCGGTCTTCTGCCTTACACTCCCAGTCACTTGTATGTATTTTGGCTGCTTTCATGTCCCTTTGACAGACATCTTTAAATCGCAAGCGTGGGCGACCTGTTTTCCTCTTTCCTGAAGCAAGTTCACCATATAGGAGGTCCTTCGGGATGCGGCCGGGGCTCATTCTTTTGACATGTCCTAGCCACCTCAGGCGTCTTTCACTAAGAATTGAGAACATGCTTTGGGTATTGGCACGCGTTAGTACCTCACTATTAGGCACTTTTTCTTGCCATTTAATACCAAGGATGCGGCGCAAGCATCTCAAATGGAAGCTGTTAAGCTTACGCTCTTGTGATGTATAAGTGGTCCATGTCTCGCTCCCGTATAGTAGTGTACTGATGACACAGGCTCGATAGACGCACAGTTTGGTTTTCTCCGTTAGCTTGGTGTTTTGCCAGACCCGCTTATTTAGTTTAGCCATTGTTGCGGCTGCCTTGCCAATTCTGCTGTTTATTTCTTCTTCAATGGACAGTGTATTGGAGACCTTGGATCCCAAGTAGGTGAAGCTGTCCACAACCTCCAAGTTTTCATTATCGATATTTATGGTAGGAGGAGGTCGAGTGTCTTGGGCCATGATGTTTGTCTTTTTCAAGCTGATTTGCAGACCAAATTCTTTGCAGGCATTGGAGAAGCTTGACACGAGTTGTTNACACTCTATTCAACTCCGGAAGAGAAGGACCAGTTCTATGGAGCGTTAGACCAGGCAATAGCCGGCATCCACAAAGACGAGGCAATCTATCTCCTAGGAGATTTCAATGCTAGAGTGGGGAGCGACCACGAAGCCTGGCCCACCTGCCTTGGACTATTTGGAAGAGGAAAGTTAAATGAAAATGGACAAAGGCTTCTGGAATTGTGCTGCTCACGAGGCTTGTGTGTGACCAACACTTTCTTCAAGTGCAAGGATATACATCAAGTATCTTGGAGACACCCTCGATCCCACCAATGGCACCAGCTGGACCTCATTATCACCAGGCGTGCACAACTAGCTAGCGTCCTACTCACTCGCAGCTATCACAGTGCCGACTGTGACACGGATCATTCCCTTGTCGCCAGCAAAGTACGAATAATGAGGAAAAACTCGTACCACACAAAGAAAAAGGGAAGTCCACGCATCAATACCTCCTGCATGAAAGACCCTGCGATAGCGCAGCTGTTCAAAGACAAGGTGAAGGAAAGTCTCTCAAAGATGTCCCCATGCGTCACCATTGACTCCAAATGGACGCAACTGAGAGACACAATCTATACATCCGCAATACAAGCCTTTGGCAAAAAATCTCACAAAAACACGGACTGGTTTGATGAACATTGGGACGAGATGAAACCCGTCACTGAAGCAAAAAGGAAAGCTCTTATGGCTTACAAGGAAAAGCCTACACCTGACAATTTGCATGCTTTAAAAACAGCTAAGTCACTTGCCCAAAAGGTTGCACGTAAATGTGTCAATACCTACTGGCTTAAGCTCTGTTCCAGTATACAATCAGCTGCAGACATGGGCAATGCAAAAGTCATGTACGAAAACATCAAAAAGGCAACGGGCCCCTTGACGTCAAAAGCTGCTCCACTAAAGTCCAAAATTGGAGAAATTATTCAAGACCAGGCAGCACAGCTAAAACGGTGGGTTGAGCATTATCTGGAATTGTATTCAACAGTTACCACAGTCTCCAGCACCGCTCTAGATGACATCCCAGATATGCCACTCATGGAAGAACTTGATGTCGTGCCCACACAGGAAGAGCTGAGCAAAGCAATTGACAGTCTATTCTACAGTACATTTGATCGATCTGAAATTTTGATACATCATTTTTATCATCGGCACAGATCTGCCTGCAAAATTTCAGATCACTAGCTTACAAGCAATAGGGTTAAAAATCGATCCAAAGATTTTTCGGCACGCAAGCAAGGGCTCAAATAGACACTACAAGTTAATATAAAGGATTTTAAAAACATTTTAAAAACATAATTTTTTAAAAAACTATAAATCCTTTCTATACGATACGTAGCTATAAGGATATTCATTATAATACGCAGGTCAAAACAAACCGGAAAAAAAAAAATTAGTTATGTCTCGTAAAACATGTTTGATATAATGCGCACCGATCGTGAATATATTTTAAAAAAGTATTGTCAATATAATGCGCACCTTATTGCGCGACAGGAAAGGTCGTTGAACATAATACGCATTACAACGCTATATCTAAAAAATTAACATGAAACAAAGAGATAAATAAAATAATTTAAAAATTCAATAATTCAATTACAATTACAGTACATTCGTTAGATCTGAAATGTTGATACATCATTTTATCATTGGCACGAGTCTGCGTGCAAAATTTCAGCTTGCTAGCTTACGAGGTAGTGGGTTAAAGATCGATCCAAAGTTTTTTCGGCACGCAAGCAAGCAAGGGCTCAGAACCACAAGTTAATATAAATATTTTACAACAACTCATATCTTCTTCCCCCCCCCCGCCCCAACGTGTTACGACCCTCATTTCTAGTTACTGCCCATGTCCCATGTGGGAAAAAAACAGAGAGAGAGAGACCACAGGACAAAGCTACAAAAGGGAATAGCAAGTAGAAAGAAAGTCGTCAAAGACTACCACAGCTTCTTTGTACAAGTAGAAAGAAAGTCGTCAAAGACTACCACAGCTTCTTTGTACAAGAAAGAAAGTCGTCAAAGACTACCACAGCTTCTTTGTACAAGTAGAAAGAAAGTCGTCAAAGACAACCACAGCTTCTTTGTACAAGAAAGAAAGTCGTCAAAGACTACCACAGCTTCTTTGTACAAAAAAGAAAGTCGTCAAAGACTACCACAGCTTCTTTGTACAAGAAAGAAAGTCGTCAAAGACTACCACAGCTTCTTTGTACAAGGAAGAAAGTCGTCAAAGACTACCACAGCTTCTTTGTACAAGTAGAAAGAAAGTCGTCAAAGACTACCACAGCTTCTTTGTACAAGAAAGAAAGTCGTCAAAGACTACCACAGCTTCTTTGTACAAGAAAGAAAGTCATCAAAGACTACCACAGCTTCTTTGTACAAGTAGAAAGTCGTCAAAGACTACCACAGCTTCTTTGTACAAGAAAGAAAGTCGTCAAAGACTACCACAGCTTCTTTGTACAAGAAAGAAAGTCGTCAAAGACTACCACAGCTTCTTTGTACAAGTAGCATTATTAACATCACGAATACATTAAAATCTCGATATTGGTTAAAGGAGCGCGTTTAAATAAATTCATACTGAATTAATTGCATTCGTTAAAAAAATTGTTAGTACCATTTCTCAATAAAATTAGATTTCAGATACATTAAAGACGTGACCAGTTAATACAAAGTTGCGCCTTTTGACTAGGCGCTATCGGTGACCTGCGTTAATATTTCTTTTCTTTGGGAAAGAACCATGCCAAGAGCTTAGCTCCAACTTTTAAATGATTTGAGGTAATTTCTTGTTGATGTGAATATGGCGCACGTAAAGGTCACGTAGGATGATGGTGACCTTGAACCTCTGCTACTTTTGGAAAAAAAACATATCCTGAGCAGTTAGTGTTGTAATTATTATTATCGTCAATCTGCATGCGCCCCAGAGAAACTGCGCCACAAAGTTGTGCCGCTAGACTGGTTACTCGAGGTCAGGCAAGGATACACGTTCCTGGTTTTGTTAGTGGACATGGTGGAATGGATGGTTCCAATTAATCTAGTTGCAAGACTTATACAAAATACGAATAAATAAGTAGAGAACCAAATTATGAACTCAAGGCCTGTACCAATAACAGCTTATACCAATAACAGCTCATACCAATAACAGCTCATACCAATAACAGCTCATACCAATAACAGCTCATACCAATAACAGCACATACCAATAACAGCTCATACCAATAACAGCTCATACCAATAAGAGCTCATACCAAGAACAGCACATACCAATAACAGCTCATACCAATAACAGCTCATACCAATAACAGCACATACCAATAACAGCTCATACCAAGAACAGCACATACCAATAACAGCTCATACCAATAACAGCTCATACCAATAACAGCGCATACCAATAACAGCTCATACCAATAACAGCTCATACCAATAACAGCTCATACCAATAACAGCTCATACCAAGAACAGCACATACCAAGAACAGCACATATCAAGAACAGCACATACCAAGAACAGCACATACCAAGAACAGCACATATCCAGAATGGCTGGCACATAAGTAGTAAGAACAGAACACGCCAAGAACAGAACATACCAAGAATGGCACAAACCAAGAATAGCACATATAAAAAATACCACATGAGCATCAAGAACAGCACATACTAAGAATGGCACATAAGTAGCTAGAACAGAACATACAAGGAACAGAACAAACCAAGAACAGCAACAAAAAAAAAACAAAAAAAACAAAACAAACAAACAAACAAACAAACAAACAAACAAAATAAAAACACACAAAAGCAACAAACAAAAAACAATAGATTGAAATTTCTTTCATACACAAACAAATCTGTTTACAACTTAATTTCGAATACGAATTTTAAAACCACAACAACATTATTTACTTATCTTCTTATCTAATCTTATCTATTAAAGAGGATCTTTCTCTACAGAAGACTATTGCTTCCTACGCTTATGCATGGTTTACTTCCAGGGGCCCATTTCTTTTAGAGTTTTAGCTGTTGCTAAAGTGTTGATTTTACTGGTTTCTTCAGAGAATACAACTACCCCCGAATTCCAGACGGTAAGAGAGAGAACTTGTATGTGTTTGTTCTTGCATACGGAATAAGAAGAAAAAAAAAGAATACTCTTATCCCTTTGTCTGAGGGTTGTATTAAGTCATCTTTGAGTTCTATTTCTTGTTTAGTATTAATTGCCTTTTGTATTTTAACAGCTTCGGCCTTTGTTCTTCTATCCTCTAGTGTATCAAGATATCATGATTTAACTATTGGTGTTATTCTTTCAGTTTTTAATATTCTCCAGTAATGATCTGGCAGCTATTTTTTATTAAATCCTTTATATTAACTTGTGACCGACCGTGCGTGAGTGCTTGCTTGCCGAAAAAACTTTGAATCGATTTTTAACCCACTTTCTCGAAAGCTAGCAAGCTGAAATTTTGCAGGCAGACTCATGCCAATGATAAAATGATGTTTAAAAATTTCAGATCAATCGAATGGACAGTAATTGTATTATTGAATTTTTAAATTAATTTATTTATATCTATGTATCATGTTAATTTTTTTAGATATAGTGTTGTGGTGCGTATTATGTTCAACAAACTTTCCTGTCGCGCAATGAGGTGCGCATTATATTGACAATACTTTTTAAAATATATTCACGATCAGTGCGCATTATATTGACAATACTTTTTAAAATATATTCACGATCAGTGCGCATTATATTAAAAATGTTTTACGAGACATAAGTAGAATTTTGTATTTTCGGATTTTTTTGCCCAGCGTATTATAATGAACTTCCTCATAGCTATGTCTCGTATATGAAGGATTTAGAGTTTTAAAAAACTTGTTTTTTTAAAGTTATTAAACAATTAAATCCTTTTTATTAACTTGTGGTGACTGAGCCGTGCGTGCTTGCTTGACGAAAAACTTTGGATCGATTTTTAACCCACTTTCTCGTAAGCTAGCGAGCTGAAATTTTGCAGGCAGACTCATGCCGATGACCAAAATAAAAATGTATCAAAATTTCAGATCTATCGAATGGACAGTAATTGAATGATTGAATTTTTTAAATTATTTTATTTATAAATATGTATCATGTTAATTTTTTTTTAGATTGAGTGTTGCGGTGCTTATTATGTTCAACAAACTTTCATGTCGCGCAATATGATGCACATTTCATTGACATTACTTCTTAAAAAATATATTCACGATCGGCGCGCATTATTTTAAACACGTTTTACGAGACACAACTAGAATTTTGTATTTTCGGATTGTTTTGCTCTGCGTATTACAATAATCATCCTTATAGTTGTCTCGTATATAGATTCTAAAGGTTTCATAGTGAAAAGACATATTTTTACGGGGTTTTAAAATTAAATTTTGTTTTCTAGCTTATCAATGTTTTCCTTGGTGGATGGGTCACATGCAGAAGATGTATTTTCTAGGGCTGAGGAAATTAACGATTAATTTCTCGATTAATCGGTAAAACGTTTTATCGATTAACATGATTTTAATAGATAAAAAGGCGATAAAAATTAAAGATAATATTTTAAATAGTTTTTTCGATTTATAAATAAATAATTAATTATTCATAATTATTAATAATATTTTTGTTTACATTTTAAATCTACAAACATCTCCATTTAAAAAAAAAAAAGATTTTTAAAGTGTAAACTTTAAAATAAGCAGTTTTTATAAGGAAAATAATATTTAAAAAACAAACAAACATTGTTTTTACTTAATTAACAAAAGCAAAATTTAAATTCATTAACATTAAATTGAACTACTTATATGTCAATATATCTTCTAAAATATGATTTTTTAAATTACCGGTAAATACTTGGTTATGGGCATTTTATGAATTTTTCAGTTCAATGACGTCACACATCTTATTTTCAGCTTTAATCAAAATTATCGATTAATTATTCGGTAATTTTTCAAAATTTAACGATTAAATTTAAATTAATCGATAACAGCCCTAGTATTTTCTAGTACAGGTCTCAACAAAGTGAGGTAGCATTTTAGTTTTATGTGCAATGTTACATCTGTAAAAGTTTCTTTTTGTAAAGCTTATTACGATTTTGTTATATTTTTAAAAAATTACTTTGTTGTCATTGACACGGGGATTCCATTATAATTTCTCATTTATTATTACTTCTAAGTATTTTGCATCTTTAGTTTGCATTACTCGTTTTCTATGAATGAAATACTTTAATTTATTTTTTGCTTCTTTTTTTTTTTGTTTGTTACTCTTAACAGTTAACACTTCTCTTGATGGAAAGAGATAGTCTAATGAGTTTTTACATTTTGTTACTTTATCTAGGTGAGATTCTGCTCGCTTGTTCTGATTTAATTGTTCTACAGATTATACAAACATCAGCAAATAACCTAACTCGTTCCTGTTGAGATATTGTTGGGTAAATCATTTCTATAAATTAAAAAGTTAAAATTACTTAAGTCTATTCCAATGTGCTGACAAAATGTATCTTCACTTCTGCTCCAACTGTCCAGGAATTAGGCATTCTTCGGGACATATTTGAAATATTTTCTAATTTTGATGTATTTTCACAAATTATCTTCTCTTTATCAAACATAACATTTTCAGAAAAAAATTTAGAATTTTTTCCCCGCTCTAGTTGCTGGTCGAAACCAAAGTGGATTTTTGTGCCAGTGGAGGGGGGGGGGAGAGGTTGGTGTCCGAAGCGTCAAAATGCAAGAGAATCGTTACGGTAACTCGAATGATGAATTATTACACATGGCCCATGGCATGGTCTGATGACCTTGAATTCCTTGACAAACAAATCCCAGCTAAACTTAGAATCTGTTTTCTTTGGTCCAAGTGCAAAGAGTGAAGCTTGCACCTTTACGGGGCGGGGTTGGGGGGGGGTGCATCCAATAACTTGTTTAAAGGTCGAATCAAGTGAGGGGTAACGGTGGAGGTCAAGGGTCATGGATCAAACTCAGTTGACAACGGTTGGGGGGGGGGGGG
>MUZC01002301.1:997461-1026019 GCA_002072015.1 Radix auricularia | reverse complement strand
GAGAGAGAGGAGAGAGAGAGAGGAGAGAGAGAGAGAGAGAGAGGAGAGAGAGAGTTGGACAGAGCGAAGGTGGCGTATTTTAATCACATAGGTTAAACTTTTTTGCAATAAACCTAGTATTAAAAATTACCTTATAATGTACCAGTCACCAAAAATTACCTTATCATGTACCAGTCACCAAAAGTTACCTTCACACCAGTCACCAAAAGTTACCTTTACACCAGTTACCAAAAGTTACCTTCACACCAGTCACCAAAAGTTACCTTTACACCAGTCACCAAAAGTTACCTTCACACCAGTCACCAAAAGTTACCTTTAAACCAGTCACCAAAAGTTACCTTTACACCAGTCACCAAAAGTTACCTTTACACCAGTCATCAAAAGTTACCTTTACACCATGCACCTAAAATTACCGTTACACCAGTCACCAAAAGTTACCTTTACACCACTTACATAAAGTTACCTTTACACCAGTCATCTAAAGTTACCTTTACTCCACTTACATAAAGTTACCTTTACACCACTTACATAAAGTTACCTTTACACCAGTCACCAAAAGTTACTTTTACACCAGTCACCAAAAGTTACCTTTACACCATGCACCTAAAATTACCGTTACACCAGTCATCTAAAGTTACCTTTACTCCACTTACATAAAGTTACCTTTACACCAGTCATCTAAAGTTACCTTTACACCAGTCATCTAAAGTTACTTTACACCAGTCATCTAAAGTTACCTTTACACCAGTCATCTAAAGTTACCTTTACTCCACTTACATAAAGTTACCTTTACTCCACTTACATAAAGTTACCTTTACACCAGTCATCAAGACTACATTTACAATTACCAGCATTCAACAAAGTCTACCGTTGACCCATATTGACGACTATTTCAAAGTTACATGTGTTTCCTCGTCTTCCTCCCCAGCGTCTGCTCACACCACGCCCTGTAACCAAGGCAACGACTCCGTCTGCCTGGTGGGGGTCAGAGAGGAGATCATCCGTCAGGACTTCTGGTTTGGATCCGGCTATTCCAATAAATGCCTCAATGGAACAAGTAAGATTTACATCGAAACTTAATTCTGTTGATCTAAATTATTCGCCACCCACCAACTTTTAAAGACTCCAATCCAGGTTAAAAGTAAAATAATATGTTACGAATTTCAGTAAACATTGATCTCTCTCCCTTCATTGGCTTAAAACTAAATAATGATTGCCTCCTATATTTATTTCAATAAACTCTTGTGCTACAGTTTGTTAAGTTTATTGTACGTGTATATGTAGGAGAAGACGTTAGATAATTGTCACCTCCCCACCATTTATAACAATGATCTTTATTCTTTCGACCTGTTGCTACATCCTCTCCAACTCAATGTGCCTCAAGTACTCTTTCTATCAAATCTGTCTTTCTCTACCTCTCTATCCGTCCCTCTCACTCTATTTCCTTTCTGTCTGCCAGTTTAAGTCTCCCGTCCTCTTTTCGTGTGTTAAGTGTGAATGTCTCCTAGAGGTGCCTTTAGAATTCAAACAATTGTTCTGGCAGGTCTAGATATTATGATTTCATATTAAAGCAATCTAGTGTTATTTTTCATTGTCATTTTTAAATGTGCCTCCAGACAATCTCGACTTCTACTGCTTCAACCCGGATGTCAACAACACCAACATCGCATCACGTATGCTGAGACGTAACGACTTCAACACTTCACTCATCAACCAGTTCCTCAGGATTCGCTACAACGCGCCAGCAGGTAAGACTAAAGTTGACATCAGGTGGGGCTAATGTTGACATCAGGTGGGGCCAATGTTGACATCAGGTTGGGCTAATGTTGACATCAGGTGGGACCAATGTTGACATCAGGTGGGGCTAATGTTGAAATCAGGTGGGGCTAATATCATACGGTAGGGATAATGTTCACACAAGAAAACAGATTTAAACATGAAAATAACATTAAACTAAAAATTAAAAATAACAATCTCAAAAGAAAAGTCTTAAATGATCAACATTGGCAACTCTAAGATGATGACGCCTACAAGACAGAAATAACCCAGCATTTGAGGCGTTTAATTTCAATGCTCATTAGATCTAACACACCAAGAACAAAATAAAATGTTCAAATATCTATAGAAAACTTATGCTGGACACTTTTATATGAACTTATGATATAAAACAATTATTAAATTTAATGTCATTTTATGCTCATTTGATTTTTTTGGAAGTTGATGGTAGGGGTGGGGGGGTAGGGTAGGATTGTGACATACCCTAATATCACACAAGTCAATGCTAATACAATTGTATGAACGGTTCTCGTGTTGATTGGCCAGGGTCCTACATGGCGTGCGGACACAAGTTTGACGTGGCGGCGTTCACGATGGACAAAGACCTGGACAACACCCACACCATCTACACGGATATGTGGACACTCAGTCATCGCCCGGCCGTGACCTTCACAAATGATGCTGGTCAACTGTACACCTTGGTGGCCTATGACCCCGGTTACCTGAGGCTGAGGGGGCTCTGGGTTAACATAAACACGGGAGATTCCGCCTCTGGAACTGTGAGTACCTAGGGTGTCTGTGGCCAGCGTTGTGTTGTTGTCTAAGATTTAATGGCACTTGTAGGCACTGGACTCAGGACACTGAAGATAAGACACTGGACATAAGACACTGGACGTAAGACACTGGACATAAGACACTGGAAGTAAGACACTGGGCACAAACCACTGGACATAAGACACTGAAAATGAGACACTGGACATAAGACACTGTCCACAAAACACTGGACATAAAACATTGGACATAAGACACGGGGCATAAGACATTGGACATGAGACACGGGACATAAGACATTGGATATAAGACACTGGACATAAGACACTGGACATAAGACATTGGACATAAGACACGGGGCATAAGTCATTGGACATAAGACACGGGACATAAGACATTGGACATAAGACACGGGACATAAGACACGGGACATAAGACATTGGACATAAGACATTGGACATGAGACACTGGACATGGGACACTGGACATAAGACACTGGACATAAGACACTGGACATAAGACACTGGACATAAGACACTGTACACAAAACACTGGACATGAGACACTGGACATAAGACACTGGACATGAGACACTGGACATAAGAAACTGGACATAAGACACTTGACATAAGACACTGGACATAAGACACTGGACATGAGACACTGGACATTAGACACTGGACATAAGACACTGTACACAAAACACTGGACATGAGACACTGGACATAAGACATTGGACATGAGACATTGGACATGAGACATTGGACATGAGACACTGGACATAAGACATTGGACATGAGACATTGGACATGAGACATTGGACATAAGACATTGGACATGAGACATTGGACATGAGACACTGGACATGAGACATTGGACATGAGACACTGGACATAAGACATTGGACATAAGACATTGGACATGAGACATTGGACATGAGACACTGGACATAAGACATTGGACATGAGACACTGGACATAAGACACTGGACATAAGACATTGGACATGAGACATTGGACATGAGACACTGGACATGAGACATTGGACATGAGACATTGGACATAAGACACTGGACATAAGACATTGGACATGAGACATTGGACATGAGACACTGGACATGAGACACTGGACATAAGACATTGGACATGAGACATTGGACATGAGACACTGGACATGAGACATTGGACATGAGACACTGGACATAAGACACTGGACATAAGACACTGTACACAAAACACTGGACATAAGACACTGGACATAAGACACTGGACATGGGACATGAGACATTGGACATGAGACACTGGACATAAGACACTGGACATGAGACACTGGACATGAGACACTGGACATAAGACACTGGGCATGAGACACTGGACATGAGACACTGGACATGAGACACTGGACATGAGACACTGGACATAAGACACTGGACATAAGACACCGGACTTAAGGCACTGGACACAAGACACTGGACACAAGACACGGGACTCAAAAAACTGGACTCACAAAACTCTACTCACAAAACTCTACTCACAAAACTCTACTCACAAAACTGGACTCACAAAACTGGACTCAAGAAACTGGACTCATGTCATTGGATGAAATTCCAGCGTAATTTCATTTTTAAACTTTGAAGAACGGAGATACAATATTAGTACAAGAGTTGGTAAAGAGTAGCAGTACACCTCAACATCAGTATATGAAGTGCGTCCGTCTGATAATAGAAATACACAAAACAACTCTAGTGGTACTCTTTTGGGGGTTTATAACTACCCACCACAGTACACCATAATACACCATAATACACCATAGTAAATCATATTACACCATAGTACACAATAATGCACCAGAAAAAGAAATTCGTAGAATGATTTGGAGTAGAGAAAGGATGGAATAATTATTTCTAGACAGTTTCTCTCCCTGCCATAAAAATAATATACAAATAATCTCTAGCCCAAGAAGGTATAGATCTAACTATAAACAAAACTAACTCTGTATGTCTTAAATACAACCCCATTAATATAGCATACAGATAACATGTTTGTAAGGGTGGGGTTGCATAAATAAAAGTTTGACTAGACACTGGGTGCATGGGATGTCTGATGGCAGTTAGAACCATTTCAGGATGTTAATTCAAGCATATCCATCATTTTTGGTTCATTAATATCTCTTATCTACATATGCCAACTCTAATGTCCTCCCAGGACATGTATCACATTATTTCTTATCTAACAGCTCTAATGTCCTCCGAGGACCTGTATCACATTATCTCTTATCTAACAGCTCTAATGTCCTCCGAAAACCTGTATCACATTATCTCTTATCTAAAAGCGTTCATGTCATCCCAGGAACTGTATCCTCACAAAGGACCACTCAGTCCCATGTATCAGAAAAGAAACACCCTCGTGTACGCCCTCTTCAAACAGACCAATGGCGCCATCCCCAACACTGCTCAGCTGACCACCACCATTGAGCAGACCATTGTGGACGCCGGTGGTGTCTATTACCTGGACAAGTTTATATCAGACAACAGCCTGGAAGGCACGGCGTAACACTTCTCACAGTTTCTTAAAATACAATTTACAGCTTTAAGAAAATATCACGGGTAGTCAGTCGGGTGGCCGCCATATTCTGTAAAGTTTTCAGTTAATGTTGAAGATAAAGTACGTCACGCTCCAGAGGGGTTAGGGTGGGGTGGGGAGGGGGTGTAAGAATGTGTGACAGTGTGTGAGAAGGGGGAGCCCACGTGAGACGTCACAGTGTTTTACATTAAATCTTTATTATTTGTTTAAAAATAATTCATTTCGAAAGTTTCACGTATTTAAGGGGGTGGGGGTGTTCCAATATTTGTTACAGTTTGTGACAGGGGAGAAGGGGGATTTAAAAATTGTCAAAAATAGAGTGACGTACATTATGGATTGCACCATTTAAAAAATCTTATGTGATATCTCCAATCGTCAATAATTAATTTAATAATCTAGTTAAAACTTTCTTTCTGTTTTAATTTTTTTTTTAGGAACGCTGGGGTGAGGGGTGTTGTTGTCTGGGTAATTATAATTAATTACAGGCAAACTATTTAAACAACTTCATAAAAATGTTTCCTTTGAAAGGTCCGGTAGGCATTGGCTATTTGGCCATTACGACAGACGCCTTTGGAATTCAGAGCTTCCTGGACAGGAACATGTACAACAACTGCCCGTATCTAGTGGCCAAAGACAAAGGTAAAGTGGTCACTCTGTAGAACATCTGACTTGACATATGACTTATAATGACTGAGACGTGCCTCCAGGCAGTGCATGAGAAATAAACAAATAAAAAATTGATGAGACTTCTCTATTGGCAGTCGGCTCTAGCAGAGCTTTAAAACTTCAATGTTCTCTCTCTCTCTCTCTCTCAGACACACACAAACACAAATAGATACACGCACTCACACACACAGGGGTGATGGAATGGAACAAGGAGAGTGGGCCTGGCATGATGGCCAAAGGTCTGATATCATGTATTTCTTTCCACAGAGGTGCTGACCGCGCTGGTTGCTATGGGCTACTCTCTGACTAGCGCCAACAGTTATACAGACTACAGGGGCACGTTCCTCACAGGCCTGGAGATGGAGGTCAAGGTCACCTACCACAGCTCGGAGGCTCACTTTGACTCGTGTTGTAAGCACAACATGGAGGAGTAAGTACAACTATTAGTACCGTTAAACTCTTAGTGGCGGTACAACTCTTAGTGGCTGTACAACTCTTAGTGCCGGTACGACTCTAAGTGTCGGTACTACTCTTAGTGGCTGTACAACTATTAGTACCGTTAAACTCTTTGTGGCGGTACAACTCTTAGTGTCGGTACAACTCTTAGTGGCGGTACAACTCTTAGTGGCGGTACAACTCTTAGTGGCTGTACAACTATTAGTGGCGGTACAACTCTTAGTGTCGGTAGAACTCTTAGTGGCGGTACAACTCTTAGTGGCTGTACAACTATTAGTGGCGGTACAACTCTTAGTGGCTGTACAACTATTAGTACCGTTAAACTCTTAGTGGCGGTACAACTCTTAGTGGCTGTACAACTCTTAGTGCCGGTACAACTCTAAGTGTCGGTACTACTCTTAGTGGCTGTACAACTATTAGTACCGTTAAACTCTTAGTGGCTGTACAACTCTTAGTGTCGGTACAACTCTTAGTGGCGGTACAACTCTTAGTGGTGGTACAACTCTTAGTGGCGGTACAACTCTTAGTGGCTGTACATCTATTAGTACCGTTAAACTCTTAGTGGCGGTACAACTCTTAGTGTCGGTACAACTCTTAGTGGCGGTACAACTCTTAGTGGCTGTACAACTCTTAGTGGCGGTACAACTCTTAGTGGCTGTACAACTCTTAGTAGTGGTACACTCTTAGTGGCAGTACAACTCTTAGTGGCGGTACAACTCTTGGTGGCAGTACAACTCTTAATGCCGGTAGAACTCTTAGTGGCGTTAGAACTCTTAGTGGCTGAACAACTCTTAGTGATGGTAAAACTCTTAGTGGCAGTACAACTCTTAGTGTCGGTACAACTCTAAGGGATGGTACAACTCTTAGTGTCGGTAAACTCTTAGTGGTGGTACAACTCTTAGTGGGGGTACAACTCTTAGTGTCGGTACAACTCTAAGGTGTGGTACAACTCTTAGTGTCGGTAAACTCTTAGTGGCGGTACAACTCTTAGTGGGGGTACAACTCTTAGTGGGGGTACAACTCTTAGTGTCGGTACAACTCTAAGGGGTGGTACAACTCTTAGTGTCGGTACAACTCTTGGTGGCGGTACAACTCTTAGTGCCGGTAGAACTCTTAGTGACTGTACAACTCTTAGTGGTGGTACAACTCTTAGTGTTGGTACAACTCTTAGTGACGGTAGTGACTCTTAAAATAGTGCCGGTACAACTCTTCAAACGTATGTATGTATTCAAACGTAAACTTTTACCTTTCGAGTGAGGCGATTTGTTATTAATATCTTTGAAGCCATGTCCATAAAAGTACGTTTTTCCAAAGATTTCACGAAAATATTCATACCAACACCAAACCAACTACACAGTAAAAAAGCATCAGTGACTCATACGAACACATTGCTGCCCCACACAGCAATAGGGCTGGACTTGGCCGATACCAGAGCACAACTGTTGGTTGCACGCTGAATGACGACGTCACGCTATATCAAGCGTTGTCAGCTATGCGTTTTTTCCTATCTTGGACTATTTCATATTTTGAACAAAAAACTCTTCCAGTAACCTTCCGTATCTTGGATCTTTCATATCTTGAAGCATTCGCATTTAGAGGTACCACTGCTTTTTTTTTCTTTTCATTTTTAACAAGAGCTTCGATTTGAGTTTAAAAATGCTGCAAAATTATTCAAAGACTGAAAAGTGACAATTGATTTCAAAGTGGAGAGATTATTGTTATAGGAATTCGAACCATTGTAAGGCTATGGGATATCATTATTAACAAAAAAGTTAACCTTTCTTTCGCTATAGCCCCGTGGACATAAGAGTTGACCCCTTATCTGACCAATCCATCATGCCGCTGTACACACGCAGTGCCCCTTATGTCCAGCTGTTGCCCTTGGATATGAGGATTCCAACATTCGCACAAGGTGAGATTGGCTTGGAGAGCTGGTCAGTTGGCCAGTTGGTTATATTTGTGGATTAGTCTGGTGTGGAACTAATTAGTTACCTAATTAATACCTGTAGTCGATTTTCTAACTATCTGATCTATCTGTTAAAGACGCTCTTTCTATACAGAAGATTTTTGCGTCCTACACGTATCTAAACGAACTAATTTTCTTCTAATTAGATGTAGTCCATATTGTGTAATCGTTCTTACATCTCAATCAGGCAGGGGTGTGCTCTTGAAAAGCGAAACTGCAATCCTAGGATTATTCTTTTATTATGTAGAATGAGCTTTTTTTTTGTGGTTAGAAGTCTAGTTGATATCTTAGTTTTCTGTAAGAAGTCTAGTTGCTGTCTTAGTTTTCTGTAAGGTAATATAAGTTGTTGTCTTAGTTTTTTGTCAGAAGTCTAGTTACTGTCTTAGTTTTCTGTAAGAAGTCTAGTTACTTTCTTAGTTTTCTGTAAGAATTCTAGTTGCTATCTTAGTTTTCTGTAAGAAGTCTAGTTGCTATCTTAGTTTTCTGTAAGAAGTCTAGTTGCCATCTTATTTTTCTGTAAGAAGTCTAGTTGCTATCTTATTTTTTTGTAAGAAGTCTAGTTGCTATCTTAGTTTTTTGTAAGAAGTCTAGTTGCTATCTTAGTTTTCTGTAAGAATTCTAGTTGATATCTTAGTTTTTTGTAAGAAGTCTAGTTGATATCTTAGTTTTTTGTAAGAAGTCTAGTTGATATCTTAGTTTTCTGTAAGAAGTCTAGTTGCTGTCTTAGTTTTCTGTAAGAAGTCTAGTTGCTGTCTTAGTTTTCTGTAAGAAGTCTAGTTACTTTCTTAGTTTTCTGTAAGAAGTCTAGTTGCTGTCTTAGTTTTCTAAAAGAAGTCTAGTTGATATCTTAGTTTTGACAACCAAATACCTTATAAACCTAAATCAATGATCATTCCGATGTACGCCTTTAACAGCTAAATGTAGGTGAAATGTCAGGGGCAGGTAATCAGAGTTTATCACCTGTTTCCCAGGTAAACTGTACACGTTACTACTACTTGACGTCACCGAGGCCAAGAGAAACCTTTCAAACCCAAACACGCTTTTACACTGGCAGGTAAGGGCTGGGAAGCAGATCCATACTTTCTCACATCCATCCATCCAACCATTAATCATCCATCCATCCATCCACCCACCCATCCATCCATTCATCCATCCATCCATCCACCCACCCACCCATCTATCCATCCATCCATCCATCCATCCATCCACCACCGATCCATCCATCCATCCATCCAACCGCCCACCCAAATCCCATCTATCCATCCATTTATCCATCGTTCGATTGAATCATCAAGAACTCCATTCATGTATCCATGGACATCGTAACAATCAAAACTAACAATTCTCATTAATCCTTTTCATCCTATTGTATGGCTATACAGGTTGAGTGTGCAATGTGTTGTTTTAAAATGTTTGACATTGAGTGCAGCCGTAGGTTGGAGTACTGCACTATATAAGACTACAAAATAAATCTGTACACCACTTCTTTTATTATGAGGTCTATAAACGTGTTCATTCATTCATCAATGCATCTATATTATACTATAGTAGGGTATCACCCGTCAAAATTGACGGAAGTTTTCAAAATAAATGTATTTAAGCTGCAAACTATTTATTTTGAACAAATGTTCATCAGAAAAAAAAATGTAATATAAAACTTTCATTTATTTTATTAATTTTTGTTTCATTAATTTATTTCCAAATTAACAATTTTATGCCGGCGTTTGAAAAGAATAATTTTTGGTGCGCTGCCTTCTAAAATTATTAGCGTCAATGACGGGAAGGACGTGACGGACGGTACATACATTGCAAATTATGTATATTGATTATACATGCCGTCAACATGTTGTCAACTATTTTTCTGGTCCCACCCTTCCCCGCCTCTCAAACATACAGGTGGTCAACATCCCAGGAGACGACGTGTCCATGGGAGAGACAGCCTTGAACTACCTGCCCCCAATGCCCAGGAATCGCACCGAGACACGTGACCTCCTGTTTCTGCTACTAAAGCAGACCTCCAGGGTGGACCCCGCTGCCCTGTGGTCATACACTGGCCCCGGATGTGATTCAACAACTAATCTGAGGTAAACCAACAAGGGCACATTACTACATCTTTGGACTCTGGTCTTCTCCCCTTACTTAACTTTTGTCTTCTCCCCTTACTTGACTCTTGTCTTCTCCAGCGCCAATCAATGTTATTTCATTCTAGCTTTCTCTGGACCATTTAGTTTTACCTTTAGTTTTTCGTTGGTTGTGGTTGTATTACCTTCAGTTTATTGTCTAAAGCGGCTGTATATTCCGGCCTTCAATTTTTAGCTTGAAGTTTTTTAAAAATCTTTCAATGTCTTTTAGTGTTTTGTATTTATCTTATCTTTTCTTATCTGTTACAGACGCTCCTTCTATACAGAAGATTATTGCGTTCTATGTTTATCTATGGTTTGTGTCTAGTCCTGCACTCTTATTTGAGTTTTAAAAGATGATAAAGTGTTGGCTTTCCTGGTTTCCTCAGGGAACCCAATCCACACCCTAATTCCGGACGGGAAGAAAGAAAACTTGTATGTGTTTGTTCTTGAATTTGGAATAAAAAAAGGTGTTTTTATCCTTGTGTCTATCGGAGGGTTGTATTAAGTTTTCTCTGGGTTGTATTTCTAAATTAGAATTAATCGCTTATGTATAATAATTAATTTACTCTTGGTTCTTCTATCCTCTAGTGTTTCAAGGTTTAATGATTTAACTAATGGTGTTAATCTTGTGAGTTTTGAATATTCTCCAGTAATGAATCTTTCAGCTCTTTTGAATTTGTTCTAGTTTATAAATGTTTTCTTTGGTTGATGGGTCCCATACAAAACATACATTTTCTAGTATAGGTCTCACCCGGGTGAGGTAGCATTTTAGTTTTATATCTTTATTACATTTGTAAAAGTTTATTTTTATAAAGCCTACGGTTTTGTTTGATTTTTTAATAACTTCATTAGCATGGGGATTCCATGACAGTTTCTCATTTTCGCAAGAGACCATTTCTGTGCGACACATTTGTTGTTTTCATTTTGTCTTTGTTCTCATGATAACTTCTACATCTTTTTCTAGATTTCTTCCCTCTAAGCCCGGTGCTATTCGAGGCTTGTATTATTACTTTGATCTTATATTGAATCTTGCCCAGGACAATCGTCATAATTAAGCTCTTAGATCCTTGAAGCTTCTTGAAATTAACTAGAAATAAGGTCTCCCAGTTAATTCGAATATATTTCAATACATTATTTAAAAAAGGAGACAGTTAAGAGCAGATTCGACATATTTTACATAAAAAAATTAAATAGCTCTTAATTTTAACTGTAGATGCTTATATTGGTAATATTTAAGTTGCCTCCCTTACTTCATTTTCCATGGAATCATTAATTCTAGAAGCGATCCTCTCTGTATCTGTGTTTCATGGTGTTTGTAAAATAATCTATTTATTAAGTTTATAATGCATGTTTTTATTCACCGACCCCCCCTCAGATGCAAATTCAACTTGGGAAAATTCATGAGATATCTTAACCTAAAACTTGCCGGTCTGACACAGTTTAACAGTGAGCAAGATGCATTCACAAGAGCGGTAAGCATTGGTCAGATATTAATACACACATGGAGCCTAGCTACCCTAATCTACACACATGGACCAGCTACCCTAATTTACACACATGGGCCAGCTACCCTATTTTACACACATGGGCCAGCTACCCTAATTTACACACATGGGCCAACTACCATAATTAATACACACACGGAGCCTAGCTACCCTATTTTACACACATGGACCAGATACCCTAATTTACACACACGGAGCCTAGCTACCCTATTTTACACACATGGGCCAGCTACCCTAATTTACACACATGGGCCAACTACCATAATTAATACACACACGGAGCCTAGCTACCCTATTTTACACACATGGGCCAGCTACCCTATTTTACACACATGGGCCAGCTATCCTAATTTACACACATGGGCCAACTACCATAATTAATACACACACGGAGCCTAGCTACCCTATTTTACACACATAGGCCAGCTACCCTATTTCGTTTTACGTTTTGGAAAGTGCCAATGGCAATTAGTTTTTTTTGTCAAGAAATTTCCAAATTGCCGGAACAAATCCATACTCTAAAGTGAAACTATTTTGAATCATTCAATTTTTATATATTTATTGTTATGGGCAGGTAAAAACCGTATACCACTGAGCTCTTTAGAGCTCCCATTAGAGCGAAAAATAAAGGGTGCCAATCTCCCCTCGTATATTCTCCATTTCCAAACTGTTTATAATATGGTTTTGGTGTGTGTGTGGGGGGGGGGAGGTGTCAGGGTCACTGAGGTCTGGACTCTGCTGTAATTATCAACACCTACGTCATCCAGGGGTTTTGAAGGTTGACGGCAAGTACTAAATATATAATCCACACTCCATCAGGGTATTATTTGATTAAACAAGATACATGTTTATATGGCAGTCGAGATTGCTTACCTTGGTTATACGCTTAACCCCTCGTCACCCAAATGACCAATGCCTTGATACAGTAAACCCTAAACAACGACAAGCAAACATACAAACCAAAACAACAAAACAAATAAACAAACATGGGAATCTTGATTATAATACATATAAAATCTGATTCCCAGGTGCTTTACGGATCAGTGAAACTAGGTCAACTGGCGTCATCCATGGATGAGTACGAGATCATGGACTCGGCCAACACAACACCGGAAATGACGATAGACCAGGCATGCGCAGGCGTAGCTGGATACGGCAACCCGTGCCCAAGTTCCTGCAGCACCACAAATCCAGGAGTTACCAACCCTGCTGGGGCTACAACCACTACGACTACCACAACCATGAACCATGCTGGTCATGTGATGAAATAATGGATGAGTTCTTCAACTGAAGGTTTCGTCGTCTCAATAGTGAATTCTTCCTTTTATAGAGTGGGGTGGGTGGGGGAATAATTAACTCCTTCAGGTTGTGTTATCTTTGAATGTATTAGATCCATGAACACAAATATTATTTACGTTTTACCCATTCGATAATCACTAATACAACATCATAATAAAATTTTTAAAAAAATATTTTTTTAAATTTGTTTTTTGTGTGTGTAGTAAATGGGCAAATGAAATAGTAAAGACTTTTTTGTTTACAATTACATAAATAAAAGACTAGTTTGTATTTACCCTTTCTACGGAGGACAACGAATATCCGATACTATGTTATTTTGCTTTAGTTCGTATGTCTTTAGCTGCAGTGTGATTGGTCAGGTTAATTCTTTCGTTTTTGTTTGAATGTTGATATCTGCTGCGTGGTTGGTCAAGTTAGTGCTTCCGTTTTGGTTTGAATGTCAATATCTGTATCGTGATTGGTCTGGTTGGTTCTAGCAAGGAAATATAACACGTTGCAGCATTCAATTAATCAGCTCACAGCCCCGTGCAGTCCCAGGTAGCCACACACCGTCTTATTATCTGCCCATGTTGACATTCTTGTGTCATGTGTAGTTAGGAATGTTACGAGGTTGTTACAAAATTGTTACGGCATTTTAACCAGAAGTTTTGTTGTATCATTAATGACGATTTACACTTATTATCATTTTTTAATTCAATCACGGCTTACTAACGTTTATCTTGCTTGTTACTGTAGCAGGGGCGTAGCTGACGTTGATATTATGACTGTGGCAGTGGCCTGGATGGGAATGGTCCCACCGGTCCTGAGTAATGATTTAAAAGGTCTTCGAAAGTTCCGCCCATTCATGTGAATAAAAAAAAACAACACATGTTAGGGGAGGATAAATTTTTATGCACCACCATTCTACGCCACTGGGTTAAATCTGATATGAAATGTCTTAATCATGTAAATGTCCATCAATGGAAAAAAACATATTTAAATATTGCCATAAATAAACGGCTAAAATTAATTTGTCTGTGTGTTGTCTTTTTATTTTTAGTGTTTATTTTGTATAAAAGAATCAGGAGACATACTTACCAAAGTAAACAGATACTTTTCCTGGTTTACATAGGCTAAAAATACGGCTAAATCTAAAATATGGCCAAACCCAAAATATCGCTAAACCTAAAATATGGGCAAACCTAAAATACGGCTAAACCATTAAATATGACTAAACCTAAAATACGGCTAAAACCTAAAATATGACTAAGCCTAAAATATTACTAAACCTAAACTATGGCTAAACCTAAAGTAGTGCTAAACCTAAAATATTGCTAAACCTAAAATACAGCAAAACCTAAAATAAAGATTTAACTTAACAAATATATGGCTTAAATCCTGAATTGGCTGATGGCTCAGTAATTCTCAATTAATTACGGCTAAACATAAAAAAATTGCTACCTCCAAAAGTGATTTAAATATTGATAAATCCCAAATACGACTGTAACCAGCTGTGCCATTACATACTCATATACAACTATCTATGACCAGCTGTGCCATTACATACTCATATAAGACATCTATAACCAGCTGTGACATTACATACTCATATACAACTATCTATAACCAGCCGGGCAATTACACACTCATATACGACTATAACCAGCTGTGACATTACATACTTATATACGACTATTTATAACCAGCTGTGCCATTACATACTCATATAAGACATCTATAACCAGCTGTGCCATTACATACTCATATACAACTATCTATAACCAGCCGGGCAATTACATACTCATATACGACTATAACCAGCTGTGACATTACATACTCATATAAGACATCTATAACCAGCTGCAACATTACATACTCATATAAGACATCTATAACCAGCTGTGACATTACATACTCATATAAGACATCTATAATCTTTAACCAGCTGTGACATTACATACTTATATACGACTATAACCAGCTGTGACATTACATACTTATATACGACTATAACCAGCCGGGCCATTACATACTCATATTTGACCAGACCTCCTAATAATTATCTAAATGTTTTACATATCTAAATGTTACTAAAAGTAAATGTGACAGCAGTAACAAGGTGATCTTTAAATCGTTTATCAGTGGCGGCATAAACTGAGTTAAAATTGAATTGAACTCCACCAGGACAATGAACTTTAACCCTCAAAGGTCAAGCTCAAACTATCTTTCTAGTAAAAAAAAAAAAAAAAAACTCAACAAAACCGTAACCTCAACAAATAAATCTCTTTATTTTTAGTGTTCATTACAAAAAAATCATATCTTTGTAAAGTATTTATCTGTGTGACAATATTTAAACACATTTTTAATCTTTATAAAAGTCGTATTTAATATCATTGGATTAATTGAACAAAATGCTCTGTAAATATACTTGTTTGATACACACTATATTTTTACTTGGGGCTGTTCAAGGAGTTTTAAAAATTCGTTTTTCCATCACGACGTCTGCTGTTAAAAGACTCGCTCACATGATCAGGATGTAGGTTAACTGGATTTATTTAATTAACTTACATTCCAAACATTTAAGGATGATATGGTTACTACACTACACAGTGACCTGGGGTGGGGTGAGGGAGGGAGGACTTGTGCCCTTCTGATAGCCACAAAGACTTCTGCTTATTTGACATGAAAACCTTGTTACAGTGTGGCAACTACCGATAAATGACAGGAAATACCTCCACGGCTACCGATAAATGTCAGGAAATACATCCACGGCTACTGATAAATGTCAGGAAATACATCCACAGCTACTAATAAATGACAGGAAATACATCTACGGCTAGTGATAAATGACAGGAAATACATCTACGGCTACTGATAAATGTCAGGAAATACATCCACGGCTACTGATAAATGTCAGGAAATACCTCCACGGCTACCGATAAATGTCAGGAAATACATCCACGGCTACTGATAAATGTCAGGAAATACATCCACAGCTACTGATAAATGACAGGAAATACATCTACGGCTACTGATAAATGACAGGAAATACATCTACGGCTACTGATAAATGACAGGAAATACATCCACAGCTACCGATACATGACAGGAAATACATCCACAGCTACTGATAAATGACAGGAAATACATCCACAGCTACTGATAAATGTCAGGAAATACATCAACGGCTACTGATAATGGCAGGAAATACATCCACAGCTACTGATAAATGTCAGGAAATACATCTACGGCTACTGATAAATGACAGGAAATACATCCACGGCTACTGATAAATGTCAGGAAATACATCTACGGCTACTGATAAATGACAGGAAATACATCCATGGCTACTGATAAATGTCAGGAAATACATCTATGGCTACTGATAAATGTCAGGAAATACATCCACAGCTACTGATAAATGACAGGAAATACATCCACAGCTACTGATAAATGTCAGTAAATACATCTACGGCTACTGATAATGACAGGAAATACATCCACGGCTACTGATACATGACAGGAAATACATCCACGGCTACTGATAAATGACAGGAAATACATCCACGGCTACTGATAAATGACAGGAAATACATCCACGGCTACTGATAAATGTCAGGAAATACATCTACGGCTACTGATAAATGACAGGAAATACATGCACGGCTACCGATACATGACAGGAAATACATAATAACTGATATTTACATACACAACAAGAGATAATTGACATCGATTACATACACAGTTACTCATAAGTGACAAGAAATATTTACACGGCCACGGCTAATAATAAACGAAAGGAAGTTTTTGAAGAGGGTCTGGGTAAGGTTAAAAATAAGTCACGAGACAATAAACTTATTGGCAAGACGCTTTCATGAACGAACAAGGATAAACAACAAAATAACATCAAAATTCGTACATACGAAGACATAGAAGTGAACCGCTTCATTAGACGTCTACAAACATGGGTTGACGACTACAAACATGGGTTGACCTCTACAAACATGGGTTGACCTTTACAAACATGGGTTGACCTCTACAAACATGGGTTGACGACTACAAACATGGGTTGACGACTACAAACATGGGTTGACGACTACAAACATGTGTTGACGACTACAAACATGGGTTGACGACTACAAACATGGGTTGACGACTACAAACATAGGTTGACGACTACAAACATGGGTTGACGACTACAAACTTGGGTTGACCTCTACAAACATGGGTTGACCTCTACAAACATGGGTTGACCTCTACAAACATGGGTTGACGACTACAAACATGGGTTGACCTCTACAAACGTGGGTTGACGACTACAAACTTGGATTGACGACTACAAACATGGGTTGACGACTACAAACATGGGTTGACGACTACAAACATGGGTTGACCTCTACAAACATGGGTTGACCTCTACAAACATGGGTTGACCTCTACAAACATGGGTTGACGACTACAAACATGGGTTGACGACTACAAACATGGGTTGACGACTACAAACATAGGTTGACGACTAAAAACGTGGGTAAACAATAAATCTGGACAGAAGACAATTGAAATAAAAAATCGTCCAGATCGTCAAAAACTCCGGACATGACACGTCACTAGATGTCATATTTTGTCTGCCCTCTACAGGAATGTTTATCGCCCGTATTGGGGAAAATCCGTTAAGACTCTAGGAAATCAGTTCGGAAGGGTCACGAAATAATGACGTTATCTTATGAGCAGGGGAGTGGAAATGTTTGATCACAATGAGACTTTGTCCACCTGTCCTCAAAAGTATCCTTTCCATTTCTTACATAGTTCAGCGGTTGGTGTGGTTAGTTTTAGGTGTGGTGTGTTGTTGGGGTGGTCAGTTGTTAGGTTGATCAAATTTTGGTGTGCTTGGCCAGTTGTTGGGGTGGTCAGTAGTTAGGTTGATCAAATTTTGGTGTGGTCAGTTGTTAGGTTGGTCAATTTTTGGTGTGCTTCGCCAGTTGTTTGTGTGGTCAGTTGTGGGTGTGGTCAGTTGTTGGGTGTCCGGAAAAGATGGTTTCAGCGAAATTAAAACCTTATATTTAAGTCCGGTAAGAAGTATATATGAAAAGGAGGATGGACCATTTCTTTGTTATTAAAAATAATTGAGAACCACTGGACTTAACACGGATTAAGAAATGGTAAACAGATCAGGCGGGATTGTTCTAAAGTTTAAAATTAAAAGTTACTAAACCTGATTAATGAATTTCAAGAAAATAGCGATAACTCGTCCACCAGATCGCTACGGTAGACGCCACGGTAAGGGTGTGTAGAGAGAGGTTTTTATTTTAATTTCTGATTTCGTTTAAAAGTTACTGATATGTCTATAGTATATTATTTATTTCAGACAATTTTTGTGAGCGTTCAGTTTCTTCCCAATATTGGTTGAAACGAAAATCGTTAATTATTTTTAGGGCTGTTATCGATTAAATTAAATTTAATCTTAAACTTTTGAAAAATTACCGATTAATTAATCGATAATTTTGTTAAAGCTAAAAATAAAGTTGTATGACGTCATTAAACTGAAAAGAAATTTTTAAAACGCAGTTTGCAAAAAAAAAAAAAAAGTTAAATAACGTATTAAAGTTCAGGCACTTGGATGAACACTTCAAAATTAATTTTAAAATATAAAAGTAATACAGTTGTATAGAAATTGTTTGAATATTAACAAAAACATAAAGATCATCTTTTTATCTCAAGGGGTTCAAAAGTTATAATTTTTCTCTAAGACCTCATAATTACTTTTTTGCCTATTTTTTTTTCCTTCACATTTTGTGCCCATTTAGGGCATTTTTTGAAATTCCCAAAACTTAAGTATTTAATTTAATTAAAAAATATATGATACTGTTATGAGATATATTTAAATATAATTAGTTCAATATAATGTCAATTAATTTAAATTTTATTATTGTTAGTTAATTAAAAACAATGTGTTTTTTTTATATCATTGTCCTTATAAATAAGGTTATTTTAAAGTTTACAATTTCGAAATCTCATTTTTAAATGGAGAAGTTTGTACTTTAAAAAACAAAGTATTATTAATTATTAATTATTTATTAATACACGAATTTTTTTTTTAAATTTCTTTAATTTTAATCACTATTTTATCGATTAAAATAATTTTAATCGATAAAATGTTTTACCGATTAATCGAGAAATTAATCGGTAATTTCCGCAGCCGTATTCTTTTTAAACGTGTCAATTACTTCTCAGCTATGTTCCAAAACCAAAGCCCCCAGCCTTCCCGGACATCGAAGGATATATTCACACTTCCTAGTGCGCAATGTCTATGGGATGAATACACAAGTGGGAAGGAGTCAAAGGATGAAATGATGCAAAGCCAGCATTCCATTAACCAGATTCGATCTGAAGTAAAATGCCATAGAGAAAACCCGGTCAATGACGTCAAAGATATCAACACAAAAAACCCAACATGGTTCCACTACCCGGAGTTCATAGAAAGATCGCGCAACAAAAGTTTTGTAACCCAGAAAATACGCCGTCAGCATTCAAAAGTTAAAAAGCGTTTCTGTGACAGCATGAGAGCACTTCAAGCAAGTTATCAAAATTATCGCAGGAAGAAGAAGTTCGCGATGATCAAATCTGAGTCCTGCATCAACCTCACCGAAGAGGTTGTGGTTATTCCCGCTGACGGTGCGCAAGACGTGCGTTTTGGCTTAAGGACAAAGACAGCTTCAGTTGTGCATGATTTCATGGGGGAGACAACCGCACACGGATACAAAAGGATAATCTCCCCTCAAAGAAGTAAAAGTCTTCGGTAAATAAAGTAACATTTTATTTCGTTCTCCACATTTTTTGGTGTAGAATCTATATTTTAATGTAGTCTGAGTAAAAAATAATGTCACCAGTAGAATGAAATGGCAAGCCTGGGTATATTGACGCTCTATCTGTAGTGTAGCCTACTTTCTGAGGCCGTACCAGCTCATGTACGCTGGGTCAAGGGGGAGGTTGGGGCGTCTAACTGCCAAATGGTCAGTTGGTGGAAGGCAGTCCCTATTTTTTTTTTTCTGGTTTAATGCATTGGTACAGAGCTAAGTCAATACAATGAAATGTATGAAACAAAATTTCAAATCGATTTTGTTGTTCTATTTAAATAAAGATTCACATTAACAGAACTAAAAAGCTAATTTAAAAAATGACTTTGAAAAAAAGGGTTAAAGTTTCCTCTACATTTAATTTGAATTTTGAGGATTCGAGGATTGTCTTAAACTTCAGCCAAGTCTGGATTTATAGATTGCCATTTACTTTATCCCTATAATTTATCCTTACACTTATCCCCTATAATTTATCCTTATACTTAATCCCTATACCTTATCCCTATATTCATTTGAGTCATGGATTTAAAATAAAATCTAAATGAAAACATTTTCTAATTTCTAGTAATTCCTTGAATAAATGTGCTTTGTAAATTTAACATGACTTTAAAATATAAATTCTCTTAAGCCGCAGTGAGATCGATTATTCTTACAGAGGACAGAAGAGATAATGTCCTGGAGTAAAGTCAGTAGGAGTTATCCCCAACGACTTGGAAGACTTCAAATTAAAGCCCAAAAACCCCAGTTACCTTCGACACATTCTTCCACATTGGAGTAGTTTCTTGAAAATCAGAGATAACTATCTTTCACCCCCCCCCTACTCAGTATATATATTTACCCCGACATGCACCACACGAGAGCCGGAGACTTCTTTTGGCTCAAACGATGACTTTTCTCCACAGACAAGAGGCGTAGCTGGGGGGGGGTGAGGGGTGGTGCCGCCAACGCCGTTTTTATATTTGTAAGAAAGTGACGCCCCTAAAGTGCTCGTAATTCAATCTCCACTCATACGCCACTGGCTCCACCCCAACATCTACATTGTGTTAGCTTGTGACTTTTTCAACAAGTAATCTACTGTTCTCTCTCCTTCTCTCGCACTCCTCTTGGCCTTCCTCATCATGTCTCTCTCTCTCTCACTCCCAGGATCCTCTGGGCACTGCTCATCTTGTCGGTGACAGGTATCGTCCTCAACAACCTCTACAACGTCATGATGGATCAGCAGTTGAACACCTTCAGCAGCAGTTTCCGGTCTGAGCCCAAGCGTCGCATGTCATTTCCGGCCGTTACCGTCTGCAACCTTTTCCCGTTTGACGCCAGTCGAACAACACCGAACACATCAGACACAAACTCAAAGATTGAAAAGGAATTCTTCAACGAGGTAAGGAAGCTTCTTATTCTTTTAGTAGTTATGAAAAGCATTCTTATTACCCATTTAGTAGTAATGACAGATCTTGACAATTGTCATTAGGATTAATGACAGATCTTTCCTTCACATCCTTAGTATTAATCAGAGATCTTGAAATCATTCCTTTGGTCGTTTTTTATAGATCTTTAAATGATTCATTCACTAGCACTTACGGAATTTTACTTTATTGGGACAAACTGGACACCACTTCATTAACAGGTTTTGGTCAGTGGTCAAAATAAGAATACATGAAGGCCCTTTTAAAGGAAGTCAATGCCGATCTTTCAAGCACCGTTTTATAAAAAGGATTTTCTAAAGATGCTTACAGAATGATTTATATCTAGCGTTACTGTGTTGTTATCTGCATGTTATCATACCTTGAACAGACCATAGCACATTTCTATCAAACCTTAAACAAATCATAACACATTGCTATCATACCTTAATTAAACCGTAACATATTGCTATAATGCCTTCAACATATTAGTAAGGACCATAATCCAATCATCAAATTTAAAAATTTCTTGACGTTTACAAACTTCCCTCAGGCTCTTCAAATTTTCGACGGGGTGACGCCTGGAGTGACCATTGACTGGTCGAAGTACGGACATGTCAACACGAAGACAGTTGACGACCTGGTGGGATGGAGGCTGGACAGTTTCATCATCGCCTGTTCGTGGAACGAGAGGCCACTCAACTGTTCGGACATCTTTGTTAGGTCAGTCAGTCTGACATCTTTGTTAGGTCAGTCAGTCTGACATCTTTGTTAGGTCAGTCAGTCTGACCTGACATCTTTGTTAGGTCAGTCAGTCTGACATCTTTGTTAGGTCAGTCAGTCTGACATCTTTGTTAGGTCAGTCAGTCTGACATCTCTTCTCATCTTATCTGTTACAGACACTTCTTCTAAACAGAAGATTATTGCGTCCTACGCTTATCTATGGTTTGTGCCTAGTCCGGAAATTCTTAATAGAGTTTTAATGTTGATAAAGTGTTGGTTTTCCTGGTCTCTTCAGGCAACCCATTTCACGCCCGATTTCCGGACGTGAAGAATGAAAGTGTATACCGGTATGTGTTTGTTCTTGCATACAGAATAAGAAAGGTGTTTTTATCCCTATGTCTATCTGAGGGTTGTATTAAGTTATATTTGTGTTGTATTTTTAAATTAGAATTAATTGCATTATGCATTATCACTGCTTTACTCTTGGTTCTTCGATTCTCTAGTGTTTCAAGGTTTAATGACTTAACTATTGTTGTTATTCTTGTCAGTTTCGAATATTCTAGGTGATGAATCTGGCAGCTCTTTTTTTTAAAAATTTGTTCTAGTTTATCAATGTTTTCTTTGGTTGATTGGTCCCATACAGAAGATGTATATTCTAGTACAGGTCTTACCAAAGTGAGGTAACATTTTAGTTTTATATCTATATTACATTAGTAAAGGTTTCTTTCTATAAAGCCTACGTTTTTAAAATTGTTTAATAACTTAATTTTCATGGGGATTTCATGATAGTTTCTCATTCATTAAGACTACTAAGTATTTTGCATCTTTAGTTGGTGTTAGTTCTTTTCCATAAATGAAGTATTTGGAATTTCTTTGTTTCTTTTTCTTTGTTACTCTCAACAATTGAAATTTCTCTAGGCGGAAAGAAAAACTCCAATTATATTTCTATTTTATCAATTCATCAAAGTCCGTTCGTATCTTTGTTAGGTCAGTCAGTCGGACATGTTCGTTAGGTCAGTCAGTCAAACATCTTTGTTAGGTCAGTCAGTCGGACATGTTCGTTAGGTCAGTCAGTCGGACATGTTCGTTAGGTCAGTCAGTCGGACATGTTCGTTGGGTCAGTCAGTCGGACATGTTCGTTAGGTCAGTCAGTCAAACACCTTTGTTAGGTCAGTCAGACTCGGGCTGGCGAACACTTGGGCAGATGTTAAAATAAGTTAAAAACGAGACCATTAAAAGAAAAATTATAGTAGCTGATTCATGTCATAATTGATACTAAAATGTCAGAATTTTTAAACTCCACGACCAAAGATTTTATCGTTGTTGAAATGCATTCTATTGATATGAAAATCAAACCAAAATGTTTGATATTCATTTCTTTAACAAAAACACCTTTGATGTGTCAAAAGATTAATTTTCATTTAATAGTTATTTTTAGAGATGGTATAGTTGTTGCTATGAATATTGGTATACTTGTCAGTTTGAGTATTGGTAAAATATTTAATTTGCATATTGGTAAACTAATTACAGTAAACATTGGTAAAATTGTTATTTTTAAACTTTGGAATTTTCTTTTATATTTTGAACATTGGTGTAATATTATAAATTTTGAGTATTGATGGTATAATTGTTATACTGAACATTGGTATAATAGTTATTTTAAAAATAGTTATATTTATTTTGAATATTGTAAAAATGTTTTTTGGAATATAGGTATAATTGTTCTTTTGAACATTGGTATAATTGATATTTTGAACATTGGTATAATTGCTATTTTGAACATTGGTATAATTGATATTTTGAACATTGGTATAATTGTTATTCTGAGAATCTACATAATAAATTACAGTGAACATTGGTAAAATTAAATTCATTGAATGACATCCAGTGATTCAATCCATGTCCTTGTTTTGTTTCTGTGTCCTACAGGACCTTGTCCTCAGTGAATGCGTGCTACACTTTCAACTCTGACCCCATGAACCTGCTGTACACTGACCTGATGGGTGGCTCGAGTGGTCTCAAACTGCTAGTCAGGGTCGGCGATCTTCAGGCCGATATAAACAAGGGACGTACTGCAGGGGTCAAGGTGAGCGCAGTAGAAATATACTGTTAACTCTGGTCGACATTTGTAGGCTAGTGCTAAGGTGTAGGTTTAAGTTAAGGTGTAGTGTAAAGTTAAGGAGTAGTGTTAAGTTAAGGTGTAGGGTTAAGTTAAGGTGTAGGGTTAAGTTAAGGTGTAGGGTTAAGTTAAGGTGTAGGGTTAAGTTAAGGTGTAGGGCTAAGTTAAGGTGTAGGGTTAAGTTAAGGTGTAGGGTTAAGTTAACGTTTAGGGTTAAGTTAAGGTGTAGGGTTAAGTTAAGGTGTAGGGTTAAGTTAAGGTGTAGGGTTAAGTTAAGGTGTAGGGTTAAGTTAAGGTGTAGTGTAAAGTTAAGGAGTAGGGTTAAGTTAAGGTGTAGGGTTAAGTCAAGGTGTAGGGTTAAGTTAAGGTGTAGGGTTAAGTTAAGGTGTAGGGTTAAGTTAAGGTGTAGGGTTAAGTTAAGGTGTAGGGTTAAGTTAAGGTGTAGTGCTATGTTAAGATGCTGTGCTATGTATGGGTGTAGGTTTCCCCAACGGATCACGAGTTGGAAGGTTGTTTGTTGTTTCGTTTATAAATTATGCTTTACAAAGACTTTTTCATATATTATACCAAAACGCGGTAGGTGGACAATAGTTTCTTTTATATAAAATCAAATACACAATAAGAAAAATCCGACAAGTACAGGATTTAGAACATATAAATGTCTATCCAGAAAGCCAAAGATTAATGTATTCGATAATTTGGATGACTCAAGCCTACAATAATTGTGTGAACACATTCCACCAGGTCCTTCTGCATGGACCCCATGATTTCCCCAACACTCAGGACCAAGGGATCCTTGTGGCCCCGAACTCAGCCGCTTACATCAGTGTGGACAAGAAACAGGTAGTGGTTCCCTGGTATATATGATGATATTTAAGGACCACTAATCACACCGTTTCAAGACTCTTTAGTTTCTTTCCGTCACTAGATCATGTCCTTAAAGTGAATACCCCATTAAACGTTCATATCTCATCAGTGTAACCAATTTTTATTTATTTATTTATTTATTTTTTAAATTTATTTTTATTTTATTTTATTTTATTTTTACATTACGCATCAATACATCTGCAATTATTCGATGAACCAATCCATCAAACCTATCCATCAAACCTATCCATCAAACCTATCCATCAAACCTATCCATCAAACCTATCCATCAAACCTATCCATCAAACCTATCCATGAAACCTATCCATCAAACATATCCATCGAACCTTTACATCAAACCTGTGCATAAAACCTTATCTAACACACTACCAAGGCCGTACATTGGTATATAATGCTGTATGGAATACTCTAGTAAGACTGAGCTAACACCTAACTTTGACTTCCAGTACAAGTTCCTTCCAAAGCCGTACATGGCGTACGGTACAGAATACTGTACCGACTACACAAGTGAGACTGAGCTTACCTACAAGTACTACAATCGCACTGGTAGCAGTTGGTGTATGGCCGAGTGCAGACTCAGAGAAATCATTGCCATGTGTGGTTGTGTGGCTTTTCCCGGAGATCCAGGTGGGTGAACTGTTGGTAATGTGAGAAATTAGTGGCTTCCAGGTGGGTTAACAGTGGCTAGTGTAAGAATTGTGTACGTTCACCAACAAGAAATTTGTTGTAGTCTAGATATACCTACCATGTCATGTGGATATAGGTGATAAATCTAAGTTTGAAGAACTTGACCTTCCTTAATTTAGATTTTGACCTTCCCTACTTGAGCTTTACCTTCCTTACTAAAGATCTTGACCTTACTTACTTTAGATCATGACCCTCCTTATTTTAGATCTTGACCCTCCTTATTTTAGATCTTGACCCTCCTTATTTTAGATCTTGACCCTCCTTATTTTAGATCTTGACCTTCCTTACTTTAGATCTTGACCTTCCTTACTTTTTATCTTGACCTTCCTTACTTTACATCTTGAACATCTGAAATTGGAGCTATTGGAATTACATGGAAAAGATAATTCTCTGATCTGCGTACAACACTTGAGAAGATTGAGTGTAAAGAGAGCGCAAAGGACAGAACAACTGATATAGTTATGAAAATATAATCATTCAAGAGTTGAATTATCTTGCTAATAAGTTTAAATCAATGAAAACATTTGGTGGTGCATTTCTTTCTCTGTTTTGATCATGTTATGCGTGTGAACAGCTGTTTACTCTTTTGAATTATGTGACTCAAGAATCAGACTGACGGATAAACTGACTGCTGCATGTGTTGTACCTAAACTAATGAAATATGACCCAAGGTCTTAGCAATTATCATTATTGTGTACAACAGCAAAAAATTCGCATTAATCACGCAAAACCAATCGATTTCCGTTAATGAAAAGTTTTTTGTTTGTTTTTGTATCGTTTAAAACTCTCTTCTTGTTTTTCTCTTAAATTCTTAATATTAGTGTGTTTTGTTTTGCTGAGCCCAACCCCAATTTTCAGTTTAAGGTGAGTATTGGCACTTTGCTATAAATTAGTTGGTTTCGGTTGAATTTTGTTCACCCAAAAACGTTCGCCACCACTGATGTAGAAACAAGTGGTATGTGCAACATCTTAAGCTTAAAGTGGTTTAAATGTTGACATAACATTGTGATTGCATATCTTACACTAAATATTACTTTTAAGGTTCAAAAATTAGTTTCTGTGCTATCAGCTTTGGTCTGTGATTATTTTCAGCTGTTCCTGGTGTGCCTTACTGTGACCTGTCACAATATAACTGCTACATCACAACTCGCAGTAAGTAAATCAGACGGCGAGATATACGAACCTTTCTTGATTATGTTTGTACTTTGAGGAGACGAATTTTCTTTAAAGAGGCCGATTAAAAAGATGATAAAATTATTTGCAAAGATGTGTAATAATGTATTAGGTTGAAGGTTGGCAGATCGGCTCAGTTCCATAAATGAACTTTGTTTGTACCAATGGCGCGTCGAGATACAGTCGGAGCTCGCTAAGTCGAACTTCCCCAAGTCGCAAACCTCCCGAAATCGAATTTTTAGGTCCCGTCAAATTTCATAAAAACCACGGTATATTGTATTAGATCTCCTTAACCCGAAGATTTATGGCTTCCAACCTCCCTTAGTCGAATTTTCCCAGGCGTTTGGGTTATTCTTCTGGGATGACTTTGAGAACAGGTGTTCCGTAAACGTCAATTTTGAGACCAAAAATGGAATAGAAAAGAAAAAGGAGTCCCTTTCCTGCATGCTGTGATTCTTATTAAACAGAAAAATCTTATCCCCCCACCCATCCCACTGCAGAGGGAATAAAGCATGCGTGTGTGTGTGGGGGGGAGAGGCGCGTTATTAGTGGTGTCGGTATGTCAAAGCCTAGTCGGCCTCCTTTCATATGAAACATCAGACACCGCCTCCCTTTCCTGTCAAGTCTTTTAGCCGGTATGGCTATCCCCCACCCCCTCTCAATATCAAAATTTTCCATGATTATTCAGTGCCTATTACTCCATTTTCCATAACTCAAAAACTCCCTAAGTCGATTTTTTTTTCGGGTCCATTTGAGTTCAACTTAGCAGGCGATTGTAATAGTTGATTAGCAAAAAAAAAAAAAAAAAATAATAATAAAAAAAAAAAAATGTAATACGGTTGGACCTGTCTAAGTTGAACTCAAAGGGAAAAAAATTCGTTAGTGGCCTTATATATCACATATTGGGGCGACTGAGTGGCCCCATATAACACATATTGCGACGACTGAGTGGACACATACAACACATTCTATTTGTCTCAGATCGTGTCCACATGTGGTCACCTTACAACCACACCAACTGCTCGTGTCCACTGCCCTGTAACAAGGAGGAGTACACTGGCAGAATCTCCACGGCCCTGTACACAGCTGGGAGAGGTGATACCGGACAGTCGGACACGTGAGTTAGCCTTTGTGACGTCAGAACTTAATTGTGTTGTAAAGCGCCATGCTATTTGTGTTCTTGGTCAGGTTTCATTAACACGAGTCGTAGATAAGGGTCTCTGTGTTTCATAATAGGACCCAGTATTTCACTAAAGGGCAGTTTGGTTCATATCATTGCGGAAATCCCAATGGCTCGAGGGTTCATTAAAATCATGGAATGTTTTAGTTTATCGCCTTAAAGTCTGCATACAAATATTTTCTTAGTCGGATTACAAATGTCTTCCTACAGTCTGCATACAAATGTCTTCTTACAGTCTGCATACAAATGTCTTCTAACAGTCTGCATACAAATGTCTTCTTACAGTCTGCATACAATAAATGTCTTCTAACAGTCTGCATACAAATGTCTTCAAACAGTCTGCATACAAATGTCTTCTTACAGCCTGCATACAAATGTCTTCTTACAGTCTGCATACAAATGTCTTCT
>MUZC01002301.1:947178-978913 GCA_002072015.1 Radix auricularia | reverse complement strand
GATCTTACCCTCTCTTAGTTTGTCTACAGATCTTACCCTCTATTAGTTTGTCTACTGATCTTACCCTCTCTTAGTTTGTCTACAGATCTTACCCTCTCTTAGTTTGTCTACTGATCTTACCCTCTCTTAGTTTGTCTACAGATCTTACCCTCTCTTAGTTTGTCTACTGATCTTTTTCCATCTGAGTTTGTATTTACCTGGTGGGGTTCACGGTTTCACACTGAGGAAAATTCCTCAAAAGATTTTCGTTAAAAATATATACCTAAGTAAGCATCATCCTACACAGTGGCAGCATTATGGACCATTAGTCTATACCTTGTCTATGTAAAATTTGTTTGGCATGTTAAAAAAATCTGTTTGGTATGCTAACTCTCGCTATTTGTTATTTTAACACTCTGTTTTGATATGTTAACACAATCTATTTAGCATGTTAACACTATCTGTTTAATATGTTAACACAGTCTGTTTGGTATGTTAACAATATCTACTGTGTATATTCAACCGTTATCCCTGGTTTGTGTATACTCTTTTATGTTATCCTTTGTTGTATGTTAACACTTTCTGTTTGGTATGTTAACAATATCTGTTCATGTTAACCCTATCTGTTTGGTATGTTAACACTATCTGTTTGGTATGCTAACACTATCTGTTTTGTATGTTAACACTATCTGTTTGGTATGCTAACACTATCTGTTTGGTATGTTAACCCTATCTGTTTGGTATGTTAAACCTATCTGTTTGGTATGTTAACCCTATCTGTTTGGTATGTTAACCCTATCTGTTTGGTATGTTAAAACTATCTGTTTGGTATGCTAACACTATCTGTTTGGTATGTTAACACTATCTGTTTGGTATGCTAACATTATCTGTTTGGTATGCTAACACTATCTGTTTGGTATGTTAACACTATCTGTTTGGTATGCTAACACTATCTGTTTGGTATGTTAACCCTATCTGTTTGGTATGTTAACCCTATCAGTTTGGTATGTTAACACTATCTGTTTGGTATGTTAACCCTATCAGTTTGGTATGTTAACCCTATCAGTTTGGTATGTTAACACTATCTGTTTGGTATGTTAACCCTATCTGTTTGGTATGTTAACCCTATCAGTTTGGTATGTTAACCCTATATGTTTGGTATGTTAACCCTATCTGTTTGGTATGTTAACACTATCTGTTTGGTATGCTAACAATATCTGTTTGGTATGTTAACACTATCTGTTTGGTATGCTAACACTATCTGTTTATGTTAACCCTATCTGTTTGATATGTTAACACTATCTGTTTGGTATTCTAACACTATCAGTTTGGTATGTTAACACTATCTGTTTGGTATATTAACACTATCTGTTTGGTATGTTAACCCTATCAGTTTGGTATGTTAACCCTATCAGTTTGGTATGTTAACACTATCTGTTTGGTATGTTAACACTATCTGTTTGGTATGTTAACCCTATCAGTTTGGTATGTTAACCCTATCTGTTTGGTATGTTAACCCTATCTGTTTGGTATGTTAACACTATCTGTTTGGTATGCTAACACTATCTGTTTATGTTAACCCTATCTGTTTTGTATGTTAACACTATCTGTTTGGTATTCTAACACTATCAGTTTGGTATGTTAACCCTATCTGTTTGGTATGTTAACCCTATCTGTTTGGTATGTTAACCCTATCTGTTTGGTATGCTAACACTATCTGTTTGGTATGTTAACCCTATCTGTTTGGTATGCTAACACTATCTGTTTGGTATGTTAACACTATCTGTTTGGTATGCTAAGAATATCTACTGTGTATGTTCACCTGTGATCCCTGGTTTGTGTATACTCCTCTATGTTTTCCTCTGTTGTTTATGACCAGGTAACGTCGGTGGACAGATCGGCCTATTCACAGGAGCCAGTGTACTAACGGTCCTGGAGTTTGTGGAGTTAGGCTGGCTCATGACGGTCCTGGGAGGGAGAAGTCTCTACTCACGCCTGAAATCAACCACAAGGTCACGCACGAGGTCACGCTTTACAGAAAGGGACAATAACGCCAGCGTGTGTTGAAGGAAATAATCTTGAAGAGAATTTCATTTTTAACTGCTACAACTGTTAAACACACGGCCTACAAGAGGCTAGACCTATTAAAATAGTTACTTTGATTGATTTCATTATTATAATGTAATGAAATTGTTCCTGAAATATCAATGTTAATATTAATTAAATTTTTTCGAAGCTAAGTAAAAAAAATAAAGTAATAAAATAAACACTTTAAAAGATATATTTTTAAAAAATGTTAAATTTTTTTTGTTGTCTTTTAAATAGTTTCTGTGAAGAGGTATGTCATGATCCCATCTCTACATTTCTCTCTTTCTTATTTTTTTTAAAAAAACTGTTCAATACTCCAAGCCTGCTGGACAGGCCATAAATAAGAACATAACATTCCACCACTGTGTGTTATGTGTTGTCATGAAATGGGTACAGTTTGACCAGGCACATGATTACAGATGGACACATTAAGTTATGAAACCCATGAGGTAAAGCATCGTGTCTGGAATAATAGCAGCCATTTTAAAGGAATCAGACAGGGTTGCCAGATTGTAATTAATGTAAAAGGCCAAATTGACTGCCAAAAAGGCAAAAAAAAAGGCCAAACTTATGTTAAATGAAAAATGTCAACAAAAATGACGTCACGCACGTAGTGGGTGGGAGGGATGACACATTTGTGACGAGGGGATGGGGTTGTTTAAGAATTGTAACGTCACTTCAAGATGCACTACTCTGTATAAAAGCTCCACTTAAATATTTGATTCTTTACAATGTCGTTCTACATGGCTTCGCGCGTGTGACGCTACCAGAGAGCAAAATTACACTATATACCTACTTAAATGACAATAAAGGTGATGGCATCCTTTGCTTATGTTTCTCCGTCTTTTCGTGACTTGAAATATTACTAAGCTTTGGTATAATATTGCAGTGGCAAATTTTACAGTAGACAGTAGGCCTCCTCCGGTGTATCAGAAGCCTTTTTAAGCCACACAAAAGTCTTCTCCCGTTCACTATTGTACTTTCGATTGCTATCATAATTACTTTTCCTATTTTTTTTATGCCAACTACGATGCTAAACCGTAATGACAATACCCTTTATACTAGGACTGGGAAAAAAATAATAAAAAATAAATAAAAAAGTAAAAAATTTAAAAAGGCCAAAAAAGGGCCAAAAGGCCAAACAAAATTTTTGAAGCCAAACCACCTGAAAAAAAGGCCAAATTTTCCAAATTTTGAAAATTTGGCCTTTAAAAGGCCAATCTGGCAACCCTGGAATCGGAGCTATCTTTTTAAAGAAACAGAAAAAAAGAATGTCACAGAAGATTCTCTAAAAGGTTGTAGAATATTAAATAGATAACGTTAAAATTTATTTTAAAGATTTTTTAAGTTAAAATTTTCAGCACTCTCGACCCAAAATGTTTCCCATTTTTCAAAAGGAAAATTTTTTCAGAAAATTTCCCTTAGGTGATGGTAAAGGTGATGGTAGAGGTGATGGTAGAGCTGATGGTAGAGGTGATGGAAAAGGGAATGGTAGAGGTGATGGTAAAGCTGATGGTAGAGATGATGTTAGAGATGATGGTGTAGAAGAGTCGCAGTATATAGTGGTTCCAACGTGGGAGGGTTGACGTAGTGTTAATCCCCCACGGTTATCAAGGAGCTCAGCCACTCCTTTTACATTAAAATAAATCCCTAGACAGCATCCAGTCCCTCAATCAAGGAAAGCAAAAACAAAGCCAAATTCTCATAAAAACAAAGCCAACTTGTCACAAAAACAAAACCAACTTCACACAAAAACAAAACCAACTTCTCACTGTTTCAAGGCCAAGGCGTCTGGGGCTAAGACTCTCAAATAGTTTCTTTCATAAGTGTTGTCATATACTGGCCGTCTTGATTGAAGCTAGGGAATGGTCAAATGTTCACTGGGAATCACTCGTGCATGAACCAGTGGCGTATCTATCAGACAAAGAAGATGGGAGCGCTCCCCCCCCCCAACCCTAAACACGTTTATGTGAAATCAAAATATTTTTAAAAACAAAATCCCAACTGAAAATGTCTAAAAAGAGATAACAACGCGATCATCTAAGGCTCTAAGTCATCTCATACAGAGATAACAACGCGATCATCTAAGGCTCTAAGTCATCTCATACAGAGATAACAACGCGATCATCTAAGGCTCTAAGTCATCTCATGCTTGTCCACCTTTTCTTCTCATGTTTAGATTTTTAGGATGGTGATGGATGGTAAACAACCACCCCCGCCCCCTCACCAGCAAACACAACATCAGCAAAAAGTAACGATTTGTTCATGGTTGAACATGACACTTATCAAGTTTGGTCGGTCTGCATATTCTGAGGCTGTAACGCAAACCTCGCGCCCCTTTGTAGTTGTTATTTTAAATTCAAACACCGCCAGTAATAGAATCTATTGACCTGTTCACCTCGGTCAATCCAATTGTAATCAATTGTTGGTCATAGAAATGTTGATAGTACTAATTGAAATCGGGTTTGTCTTCGTGATCATATTCTTGAATAATTTAAATCTCAATTGTAAAAAAAAACAAGCGCCACCAAACAAGTGGAATTGTCCGCTAGGAACATTTGAATATTTTATTGTCTTCGTTCGCCGATAGTAAAATTTTAACGCAGCGGAAGCGTTGTCGGTGTTTAGAGTGGTGTTAACGCTACGCCAGCTGACTTGGTATCGCTTTACTAATCTGTGCCCCGTCAAGTGTTCGTTATGCGATGTTGATGACATCATTAATGGCGTGATACGCGAGTTTTTATGTTGTGGGTTCGATGTTGCGAACCTGAACGTTGAAGGTGTTGAAGTAGTCGTAGCTTCATATTAAATACATATTGTACATCTAGCTAGAGTATCTTAGATAAAATAAATACCGTGGTACAGATGTCAATTCTAGCTAGAGTACCTTTGATAAAATACATACCAGGGTACCGATGCCAATTTTAGATAGGGTACCTTAAATAAAATACATTATATGGTACAAATGTCAATTCTAGCCAGAGTACAATAGATAAAATAGTGACCATGGTACATAAGTCAACTTATGCACACACACGCACACACACACACACACACACACACACACACACACACACACACACACACACACACACACACACACACACACACAAACACACACACACACACACACACACAAACACACACACAAACACACACACACACACAAACACACACACACACACACAAACAGATACATTTACGTATGGGCCGTTTTTTTCCTTTCTTGTTTTTCAAAATGTTGTTTTATGTTATTTTATGATGCGGACACAACTATCACATGGATTGTCACCTGTATCAACCAGCCACACAAACCAACTGTTTGCGCAGTCACCCAAGCACCCGGTTGGTTACTCTCAATACATTTACATTGATTGCATTGAAAGATAAGGTTGGCCAATATTATGCAGTAAGTCATTGACTTGGGAACATTTGAGGAACATTTAAAACTTTGTTAAAATTTCAAGTCAGGGCATTTACAGTAGTTCAGGTCATCTACTGTAGTCAGGTCATCTACTGTAGTCAGGTCATCTACTGTAGTCAGGTAATCTACTATCGTCAGGACATCTACATCACATCAAGTGAGAGGACAGCTGAAATATGAAATGAGAATAAGTCTCTTAAAGAAATCATTTGGACATCAAACCCTGACAACTAGCGAAGTTTTTAAAGGAGTAATATTCTGTTGTTTGTTTTACTAGATTTAGTTGGTACAGCTCGCCACAGGACGGGTGGGTTCAACAAACAATCGATCACTCTGAAATACTTGTACAATTAACTCTACTTCAAACGAATAGTTAATTTGATGAAACTGAACCATAGGAATGGTAAATCAGATAAACCAGCTGCCCTCACCATCACACAAACCAGGCGCCCTCACCATCATTCAAACTAGGCGCCACACAATCAGACAAATTAGGCGCCCTCACCATCAGATAAACAATCGTATTCACCATCAGACAAACTAGGAGCCCTCACCATCTGACAAACCAGGCGCCCTCACCATCAGACAAACTAGGAGCCCTCACCATCTGACAAACCAGGCGCCCTCAGCATCAGACAAACTAGGAGCCCTCACCATCTGACAAACCAGGAGCCCTCACCATCAGACAAACTAGGGGCCCTCACCATCTGACAAACCAGGCGCCCTCACCATCAGACAAACTAGGAGCCCTCACCATCTGACAAACCATGCGCCCTCACCATCAGACAAACTAGGAGCCCTCACGATCTGACAAACCAGGAGCCCTCACCATCAGACAAACTAGGGGCCCTCACCATCTGACAAACCAGGCGCCCTCACCATCAGACAAACTAGGAGCCCTCACCATCTGACAAACTAGGGGCCCTCACCGTCGAACAAACTAAGGGCCCTCACCATCTGACAAACTAAGGGCCCTCACCATCTGACAAACTAGGGGCCCTCACCGTCGAACAAACTAAGGGCCCTCACCATCAGACAAACTAGGGGGCCTCACCGTCGAACAAACTAAGGGCCCTCACCATCTGACAAACTAGGGGCCCTCACCATCTGACAAAATAGGCACCCTCATAGTCAGACAAACCAGGCGCCCTCACCAATACTTAAATATAAGGCTAAAAATGTATGTTTAGAAAAAAAGTTGAGTTTATTTTTTTTAAAGTACAGAAGTAATACTTAGTTATGTTAATATTGAAACATAAAGTAAAGACAATTATGCTGAAGTTTTTAGTAACAACCTAAAGCTATAATACTTGGTTACGTTTGAAGCTTATCTGCGACATGATTTAACTATAACATTCTGTTACTTTAGAATCTAATTTCATACGAGTTAAAACTATAACATTTTTTACGTTAGAATCTATACGAGTTAAAACTATAACATTTCTTACGTTAGAATCTATACGAGTTAAAACTATAACACTTTTTACGTTGTAATCTAGCCTCAGAAAAAAAAAAAATAACACCATATTTAGCTACATTAGAACACAGGTGGCCAACTTTATAGTAACGGAGGAGATCAATTAAAATTAATTGAGAGCCACGTTGGAGCGCTATGGGCCACGGGGCCACCAGCAGTGAAAAAATTCACGTTTTTATATATTATAAAATAATCATTTTCAATTGAATTTAATGGTTTGAACATTTTGATTGTTTAAACTCCATTAAAAATATTAGCATTACAGTTACCTAGTTAACCTCTTAACTTAAAATTTATGAATAAAACACACTGCATATATGCTCATAATTATAACGAACATTAATTATTATGATTCTGATGAGAAGCCTTTGATATAGCAAATTATTTTTTAAAAATCTATTTGGTAGCAAGCAGAAGTTGTTCCAAGATATTCTGTCAGATGCTGGTTACTAGTTACTGCTCGGTGCTTTGATTTTATGAACTTTATTGTTGAGTACAATGAGTCAGTGAAATTTGTGTAATCTGTAACCAAAGTGTGGAGTTATTTGAATATAATATTGAAATTACTTCCTCGACATTCTTCTCAATAAAGTCTCCATAAGAATAGGGTTGTTAAGCAAGTGCAATATTTCAAACGATGGCATAACTTGCCTCAGTTGAAGTGACCCCTTCTTTGCTGAAAGTGATAATAATGTCTGCCGCTGACACATCACAGACTTCAACTAAGCAAGCTTGTTTAAAAAAAAAAAAAAAAAACTAATTCAGATTGTGGTGGATGCTGCAATGTAATTAATGCATGCCTTTTTTCATCACGTTGCTTCAAATTGCCACAGCTGTAATTTCGTAGCGATGTGCGGCAGATGGGGCAAAGTAGCGTACTGAGTAAATACTTGTTCGTGCATCTTTCTGCGCATGTAGAAATTTGACGGAAAAACAATTCTGCAAAACAAATGTCTCGCTCTACGTGTTACTTAGAATTTTGTGTTTTACGTCAGTTTCCTAAAAAATATTTTTTAAAAAAAGTTAGTCAACAATTATGTCAGATATTTATCTTCCAATGACACTCTTACCGTTTTAAACAGATGTAAACATTTGTTGTTGTTTTTCACTTTTACGGCGCGGTACGCTGCAATTATTGTTAATTATTTGTTGTTAGCCCCCACCCACCTCTAAAAAAATATCTCAAAATAAAAATTATTGAAACCTAAATAAAAATCTTGAGCATCTAATTCAGGCCATTTTACGCTTTGTCTGGTTGGACTTTCCGAATGTCCCCACCCCCTCATCCTATCATCAGTTTAAAAAAATGGCACCGGTTGTATTTTCTTCAATGAGTTTATAGGGTTTCCGTTTGATTCTTAATCATTTTCGAATCTTTAAACATCTAAATAATATATAATATTAAAACCCAAATCACTCATTTCGTAAAGCTGAGGAACATAGTACAATAGTCAATGGCAGTTAAAAAAGAAAGATATCATCTTGGTTTCGAGATTAAGAGAGCGTGTGGTGTTTCTGACCATAAAATATTATATAACGTCATTGTTTGAGCTTATATTTTAATTTTGGAAAAGGGAACGATGTAAAAAGATTTACAATTATAAAATACTTTGTGTACTTTTCAGGAAGTTTAGTATTTCGTATTATCAAACAAGTTACTTGGGCTTTTGAAAAAATGGGCGTATTAGGTGCCCTACAACCCTTAGTCAATATACATAATTTACTATGTTTGTTCTTCCGTCCCGTGCGTAACGCAATGCGAAAATACTCCCAACTTTTTAAAAATTGAAAATATAGACGTAAAATAATTTTTTAAATGTTGTTTAGAGATTAACAGAGCGTGTTTCTCGCCATAAAATATTGTTACGTGACGTCATTATTTGAGCTAATATTACCGCAAATAACTAGAACACATAATAAGTAGTAGAATAATTAGCCACCTTGACAAATATAATGCCCTATGCCCACATTAACACGGTTTTAGAAAAACCAGATCATGTGCAACACAATTAATAGATCTAATTGATTAACTATCAAAAGGCTTAGACTATAATGATCAAATAGATACCATATTACTAGACTTACCAATACATTTGACAAAGTTCACCACCTTAGTTTACTTAAAAAACTTAACGACTTTGGAATCTCAGCTCCCTTACATCACTGGATCCAAAACTTCCTTTTGAGTAGGGAGCAAACTGTAATAATTAAGGGATGTAAATCTGCACCAATAAAGGTTAACTTAGGAGTTCCACAAGGAACTGTGCTGGGTCCCTTACTCTTTTTAATTTATATAAAGGATTAACCCAACAATATCTCAACAGGAACAAAAGTTAGATTATTTGCTGATGATTATATAATCTATATTCTAAATTTAGTTTTCTGTATCTGTGTATAACATCCGTTATTCGGTTTATCAGATTTATAATTTTTTTGTGATTAGTTGTCAGGTTTCGATGCGTTTTGAACTACAAAGCCATTTTTGTATTACTGCAAATGAAGTTTGTCAACTTATGCTTCAGTTTTGCTTTTGATTTTCTTTCATACTCAGCGAGGTTGCATAATTGTATGTTTAAAATATAACAACTTTTAAAATCGGTCTAAATTTGAAGAAAAACAACTTTGCTTTTAATATAGAACTGGAGGAGATGCTGACTTGACAATAATGACAGAGGTTTTTTTGAATTCCTAAAACGTGTATATTAAAGTGTAAATACGATTAACAGTTGAAACTTTAATATTTTCTTTTATCCTGTTATAAATTTTACTTCAAAGGTTTCATGCAAAATAAATAGTTCTTTGTTATTCACATTTAGAAGACTTCAGGGGAAGAAACAACTTTGTGACATTTTTGACATTTTTTATTATTATCCCATGTATCTGATAGAGGATAAAAAAAATAGAATGTTATGAATCTAGTTTTATCAAAAAGTATGTTTCTGACCCAATTAACAACTGAAATCTATTAAGTCAATTCATAAGGGATATGTAGATTTTTTAACCTAAAAACTTGAATATCTTAAAGCTACAAAAACGTGGACATTGACGTTTCGTCCCTTGAGCTCTACGTTTTTATTTTGTTATTAGTCACTTTTTTTTTTATTTCTTTACATGTTTATAATAATGCGGTGGTAATAACATACGGATCAATGGGCGCATAAATTTTCAAGTCATAATACATCTGGTAAAGATGCTCACTTGCCAATAATGAAAACGTGTATATGAATTCCTAAAGCGTGTTTATTAATCTGTAAATACGGTTAACTGTTGAAACTTAAAATCGTTTCTTGCATTCTGTGACAAACATTCCGTAGTAAGTTTCATGCATAATAAAAATTTAATTTGTTATTTACATGTGAAAATAGTTACATTTTATTTTGTACGTGTTTTTTTTGATAATATTATGTAAATAATGTATGAAAAAATGGGTGAATAAACTGACTGGTCACGATTTTCAATGAAGCTTAAACGGCTTCAAATCACAGATTTACTTGATGTGGATCACATTACAGTCATATCATTTATTTTTAACCCACTGTGCTCTATTATTGGTGACGTCATAAATGTGTGCTCTATTATTGGTGACGTCATAAATGTGTGCTCTATTATTGGTGACGTCATAAATGTGTGCTCTTTTCAATGCCGCAAGTTAACTTTAAAATGGGCTTCCGACGGTTTTAAAACAACCGGCTGACTCCTCAAAAATATTTGTGAACACTTCGAACTTCAAACTTCTGTGCTGCAGTATAACTTTATGATGTGTGTAATTCACTATGCATTTACTATTATCATGATTATATCATTATCATTCATGCCAATTTGTATATCACAAAGCCTTAGTTGGTTTTCTCATTACACATATATTCGTATATTAAATCAAAATATATAATTTAATTTGCAATGTATGTCCGTTCGTAACGCTAGATTTTAGAAAGCGCACCGCTAGAAGTATGACACTTTGGAAAGTTGTTGGGTACCCTCTCACTACGAAAATTGGCGAAAAGGAATGTTAAAATTCTCGCTCATGTGGGGCCGCGGGCCCAAAAACCTTTTTTCCTTAAATGGGCTTTATAAAAATTGGAAATCACCAATTCTCCAATTTCTAGAGCAGGTAGAAGCATGAAAATTTAAGGAGTGGTTGAGGACACTTTCGCAATGGTAATAGATGAAAAAATATTTAACGTATCACTTATAAGTGGCCGGGGGCCCAAATAAAGTTTTGTCGTTATATTAGATAATATAAAAACTTAAAATCACTAATTCTTCAATTGCCCGTGAAGTTAGAAGCATGAAACTTTCGGAAATAGTTGAGTAGGCCTACACTATCCCGACGATAATTGGAGAAAATGAATTTTAAAATAAATTTCTCATGGGGCGCCGGGGCCCAAAGGTATTTTTTTTTTTTTTTTTGGTATTAAAAATCAACTCATCACTAATACTACAATTTTTCGTGTAGATAAAAACATGAAAATTTCGGAATGTATTGGGCATACTCTCCCGACGATAATTGCCGAAAATGAATGTTAAAAACCTCTTTCATGGGGTCCGGGGTCCCAAATGTAGTTTTTTTCCTTATATGAACTACATAAAAACTGAAAATCACTAATTCTCATATTTCCCGCATAGGTATAAGCGTTAAACTTCGGGAAGTTGTTGAGTAAACCTTCGCGAGGGTTACAGGCGAAAGACTATTTAAACTATCTCTTACTTGGGGCCGGAGGCCCAAATGTAGTTTTTTTTATTATGTAAAAACCGAATAATCACTAATTCTCGAATATACCGTATAGGCAAAACATAATTGACATAAAAAATATTTTAATATTCCTACTCATGAAGGGCGGGAGCGCAAATGTTGTGTTTTCCTTAATGAGATATATTAACCTTGACAATCACTCATTCTCCGATTTTCCGGTTTCTTTGTAGTTTTTTTTCTAATATAAAAGTTGATAACAGACGAAAATATTTTTAAATTATCAGCTTAATAGGATCATGGGAAGTACGTAATTTTTTTAAATATTTGTTTCGTGAAACAATGACAGACAGACAAGACGGTTTAGGTAATATATTTAGTGTTTCAATCATGATTCAGATGGAAATCAATAGGTGTTTTGACGTAGTGTTACGCGGATTCTCAACGATAATTGAAATCCTAATTTAACGCTGAAAAGCGTGGGTAATTTGCTAGTCCTTTACATACGAGACAAAACTAATAGAATGTTCATTAGGGGCTGTCCGGCCATGTGTGACGTCACGGTGTTTTATGTTAAATTTTAATTATTTTGTTAATAAAAAATTATATTCTTGTACGAAAGTGTGACGTACTTGATGGACGGCCCCACAAGTTTACTTTGAATGTTAACATTTTAATTTCTAAAGACTTAATATGATATCAAAGAGACGAAAATCAATCATTTATGTTTTAGCGCCGTGAGCTTCACACATTTAACAACAACAACACGCAAGAAATGATTGAAAGCAAATTCAGATGGCATCATGGCTTCATGAAATGTATTCAAGAAGACAAAGCAAGAACTGAACACAATTATGACTGCGATACACCGAGTATCGACTCCAAAATCTTCTGGTTGAGGTATCGATTACTCATCCTTGCTGGTATTCGTTCCTGCGTATCGTAATGGGTACGTCTTGGTTTACCGATCTTCGTCATCCTCGATGTCTGTATTCGTTCCATTCCGCCCAGGTGCCGTGTCCGGTGTCCGTTTAGGGGTGTCTGTCGTGGCTTGGGCGCTTTGTTCAAGTGCTGGTCAAGTTGATACAGTGGATACCGAGGGCGCACCGGTCTCTCAGGGGCGTCGTCCGTGCCCGCGCCCCCTCGCTTGCCGAATCTGATGAAGTATCGGAAGACCCGGCGTCTGCAGGCATACCTGACGCAGCGGGTCATCTGTGACGTGTCGGCGTCGATGGACTGGCAGCCATGACCACAGTCCTCTTCATCCTCCTTGGCTTGAGCAGTGGACAGTGTGACGCAGAGGAGGACGAACAAGACGGCAAACAGGAAATACTGTGACGTGTTGTAGCACTGTAGACTCATGGTCAAAACGTGTGGTCACAATGTTAATCTCGTTTTTGGGAGTTAGTCGTTTTTTGTTGTGTTCTTTTTTTAATTAAAAGTCATTTCAATTTTCTTTAAATAACTTTTTATCTCTATGGAATTGTTCCCAAGAAGCATTAATAAGAACAAACTGTTACACTCTGAATAATTGTATAGTTTATAATTTTTGTTTTGTTTAAAGTCTAGGGACGGAGATAATTTTTCTTGGAAAGGGACGTGCAGCTCCTTGTATTTTATATCAGATCGCCAAATTTTTTAAAATTAATCACGACCTCGTTCTGAGTGATGTTCTTGGTCCTTAGCTCTTCTTCACTGTTATGTTCTTAGCTCTATATTCACTGTTACGTTCCAAATGGAAATGGTCTTTAGTCTCTGTTTGGTGACGATGAGAGGTTCTGAAAAAATAAAAGAAATTATGTTATCTGGGTGTTTAATAAAATTGTGAAATTTCGACTACAAATAGAACACCCGATTTTGGCGCTCAACACTTATTTTTGGGTTATATTTGTTGGGAACAATTTGAATTAGTCACACATAATATAACAGAAATAAATAATTAGTGTCCTTTTAACCACACATAATATAACAGAAATAAATAATTAGTGTCCTTATAACCACACATAATATAACAGAAATAAATAATTAGTGTCCTTATAACCACACAGATTATAACAGAAATTAGTCTCGTTACACTTGTGTTGGTTTGAGATTTCAGTCAATTTGTTATCTAAATAATTGCCGCTCGGTCTTCTTCGCATACCTTTTTACTTCGTCTTTTATTTAAAAAAAATTGTTTCCCTGAATTATGTGTACTTTCACGACTTCATAAAATAGATGGCCAGCTTTGGCATATGGAATAATTTTTTTTGAACAAAAATACATTTTGCACTTCGTCTCATCGTTAATTAAATATACTGCTTCGTGCGTGTAATCATAATGTCTAACTTTTCACAATGCAGAATCTTTAAGATTTTTTTTTATTGTCAAACAAGAGACAAATTTATGTGGATTGTAAAAATTGGAATTTAAAAAAAAAATATATAAATGCGATGCACACTAATAACAAATTGTCCATTTTGTCATCGTTGTTCAACATAAACTTTTGATGCCAGATTCTACAGTACGAGGAAACAAGAACAAAAGGCATCTGCCAGAACAATGACACCATCTTTGGTTACATCACACAAATGACAGTCTTTTTCTTGTTCTCCGTTGAGCTGAAGTTGTCATTGTGGTTCGTATTTAGAACGTAGGGGACATCACTCACGAGCTTGAAGCTTGATATTATTTTGGTAGGTATAGCAAGGCAAGGCGGGGGGGGGGGGGGGGGGGGTGTAATAGAGAACAATTTTTTTCTCTGACTGAACTCAGTAGTTATAATATTTTCATCCAGCGTGTATATGTAAGTACTTCAAAATTAATTTTTTTAAAACATGACGATGCATTTAACTAGTTCAAAAATCAAATAGTGGTGATATGTATCTCCAACAACACCAAGATTTGTTATGGTCAGGAGTCACGAGTCAAACAAGGGGACATAATCCCTAAACTCTGTCAACAGCGGACATGTTGCCTATGTATTTATTAGAATCGCTAAAGTCGGACTACTGTCATCTTCATGCAATCAATCTTAGAAATAATTTACATGAATTATGTTATGCGCTGTTTCTAAAGGTCGTAATCAGCGAATCTTAACACATTAAAAAAACAGCAACTGCAAAACACAAATACTTTTATAACACCCGACAAGGTCAAATTAATGTGATAACTAAAGATAACAATAAAAACTTATGGTCCTTTATCAAATCCAAAAAAAATAAAAAAATTAAAAAATGGAGCCTTCAGGTATAGCCACACTAAAAGGCTCAAATAATAAAACCTATAATGATAATGAGACTAAAGCTAATATCCTTAACACATATTTTGCATCATCATTTTCTGCCTCAGGTGACAAGGAAATTTCAATAAATTTAAATAAAATGGAAGAAATAGGTAACACAACTGTAGATGAGATAGGTATACATTCACTCCTAAAAAACTTTAAAAATAAACAAAGCTACTGGCCCAGATGAATTGCCTGCCAGGTTATTTAAAGAATTAAGCAATGAACTGCCCCCAATCCTTGTAGTTCTTTTTCAAGCCTCTCTAAACCAGGGTAAAGTGCCCCAGGATTGGAAATTAGCCAATGTAACGCCACTCTTTAAGAAAGGTGATAAGTCCGACCCTGGTAATTACAGACCTGTATCACTTACTAGTATCACCTGTAAATTACTGGAACATATAATATATAGCAGAATAGTTAACCACCTTGACAAATATAATGCCCTAAGCCCACACCACCATGGCTTTAGAAAGAACAGATCACGTGAAACACAACTGATAGGTCTAATAGATGATCTATCAAAAGGCTTAGATAATAATGATCAAATAGATACACTATTACTAGACTTCTCAAAAGCATTTGACAAAGTTCACCCCCTTAGTTTATTTAAAAAACTTAAATACTTTGGAATCTCAGGTCCCTTACATCACTGGATCCAAGATTTCCTATTGGGTAGGGAGCAAACTGTAATAATTAATGGATCTAAATCTACACCAATAAAGGTTAACTCAGGAGTTCCACAAGGAACTGTCCTAGGTCCCTTACTATTTTTAATTTATATAAATGACTTACCCAACAATATCTCAACAGGAACTAAAGTTAGGTTATTTGCTGATGATTGTATAATCTATAGAACAATCAAGTCAGAACAAGATAGCAAAATTTTACAAAAAGACTTAGATGAATTAATAAAATGGGAAACTAACTGGAGTATGTCCTTCCACCCAGAAAAATGTCAACTGCTAAGAGTAACAAAGAAAAAGAAACAAATAAATTCAAAATATTTCATTCATGGAAAAGAACTAACCCAAACTAAAGATGCNCTCACCCTGGTGAGACCTATACTAGAATATGCATCTTCTGTATGGGACCCATCCACCAAAGAAAATATTGATAAGTTAGAACAAATCCAAAAAAGAGCTGCCAGATTCATTACTGGAGAATATTCAAAACTGACAAGAGTAACACCATTAGTTAAATCATTAAACCTTGAAACACTAGAGGATAGAAGAACCAAGAGTAAATTAGTAATTATACATAAGGCAATTAATTCTAATTTAGAAATACAACACAAAGATAACTTAATACAACCCTCAAATAGACATAAAGATAAAAACACCTTTCGTCCCACTTTCTAGGTAGAATCAGTGAACGGCACTGTTTAGGGCCAGGAGGGCCAGTAAAACACTAGAAAAAGTGCCGTGAAGAACTTTGGTCGGACGTCAGCTCTGAGGAAACCTTCCCGATAAGGGGTGCCCTTACCCAACACTATGTGGTTGGTTCTGCGGTTGCCCGCACCCCCCGGGAGGGTTACAATGATGATTCCCCCTATCTTGCGACAGTCCTAGGTAGATAGACCCGTTTCATGCGCTGTGGTGGCACCGCAGTTACGGCGGGTCGAAATAGCAAATCCACATCCTCCTTAGGGAGGAAACCCCCTTGAGAGGCAGGACGGTGAGCCTCGAGCGAACTTAACCCTGCCCAGGCGGCCGGGGACCGTGGTGGGGGTGCCCTTGTCAGCTACGCCCTCGGGGGAGGGGTGGGAGTTTGCCAAGGGATTCCCCAACGGGACCTATAAAAGTTTAGTAACTCAGGGCCTTTGATGCCATCTCAAATGACACATATTCCATATGCAAGAACAAACACAGACAAGTTTTCTTTTTTTCCGTCCGGTATTCGGACGTGGAATGGGTTGCCTGAAGAAACCAGGAAAGCCAACACTTTATCATCTTTTAAAACTCTAGTAAGAATACAGGACTAAACACAAACCATAGAAATACGTAGGACGCAATAATCTTCTGTACAGAAGGAGCGTCTGTAACATATAAAATAAGAAGAAGATAAGATAAAACATAAACAACCCAAAAGAAACGTTCCACCATTAATAACGTTTTAGCTGCTTTGATATGTTAAATATATACGCGGAAGAATAGAATTGAATGTATATAAATTGCTTTGGCTACAAAAAGTATAACAAATTGCAGAAAAATCTCAAGTCCTAGGGCTAAATGTCAACGAAATAAAAAGTGGCTCTCAAATGTTGAAGTTAAAATCCGCTCAACTTAAGATAAAAGGAACATAACCTCTCCGTAAAAATAACTCTATAATTTTATTAAAAATTTCACTAGGCAACGACCTCAATATTTTAAAGGACGATCCTCCTCAGGCCCTAATTAAAGTGCATGAATTTAATCAAGCTTTATTCTTCAGGCCCGGAATCCCTTGACGCCATGGGGTTTACTAAAAATGACAAAAGGACATCCATTTATATCAATTACGTCATGATCGTTGACACAAACTTCCTGATTGCTATTTCTTTAGTAAAAAAAAAACCAACTGAATGAGCAAAAATCGGAATGTCATCGTTCATGACCCCTACCCCAAACCTTTAGGACCCCCTGCCTCCCCCCTTCCACGCACACTGAAGACACGTGACTCTTTGAGATTCAAACGATTCTTGAGTTATGAGGATTTCTACGTTAAACGATAACCTGCCCCGAATGTTGACATTCAGTGACAAAGATGTGACAATTTTAATCAATAAATTCAGACATCAATGTTTCATATGATAATAATAATGTGATATCTTATATAGCGCAGTATCCCTGCAAGTAACTCGGCCTACAGACCTTCACATAATTATAGTAACACATATAATCATTAAGGCATTAAATGTAAAACAGTCATACCCTATATACAACATATAATGACACTAAGGTGGGTATAAACTACGTTCATTATTTTTTAAAAAAAAAGAAATTTTCGATTGTTGTTTAATTAGTTTTGAAAGTAAAGTTTGAAGAGATTGTTTTTAAGTGCAGTCTTGAAGAACTTAGTAGTTGGAATAATGAGAATGTGAAATGGTAGAATTCCACATTGGCGTATGTAAAACAAAAATACATTCAAAAGGTCAAACATTCTAATGGTCAATAATGTAAAGGTCAAACATTCTTATTATCTTATCTTATCTTAGATATACAGACGCTCCTTCTATGCAGAAGATAATTGCGTCCACAGACCATGAGAGATGATATGTTGGCAAGTGATGCAGCGGTCACAGGCCACGGCTATAGGGGTTCCACGCATTACCCCAGCCGCCTAACTATTGTCTAGTTAGGTACCCATTCTGAGCTGGGTGACTCGTGGACTCCTCATGCCCCGGAAACAAATCCTCGCCTTCGCGTGGATTCGAACTCGTGACCATCGGTACGACAGTCGAGCGCGCTACCACTCGACCACCGCGTCCCGTTATTGCCAAACATTCTACGGGTTAAACATTCTAATTGTCAAATATTCTAAAAATCACACATTCTGATGGCTTAACATTCTAAGGATCAAATATTCTAATGGCCAAACATTCTAATGGTCAAAAATTATAATGGTAAAACATTCTAAGGGTCAAATATTCTTAGCTCACTGCATGCAACATTATATTTCAGGTGCAATTATCATTTCGTCAAGGGCTTATCGTCTAATGTTCATGCTGAGTAATTCCTAGCTATACGTGTGTGTTTCATGCTACAAGAATTCACTTTCTATAGGTGTGTATGTTGTTGACAGAAGAATTCTGTATAATTGTGTGTATATTGTTTATAGACTATTACAATATCTCTAGGTGTGTATTTTGTTGCTACAAGAATTCACTATCTATTCGTGTGTGTAGTTACATGAGTTTGCAGTCTACACGTGTGTGGCATGTTGGAATGAATCAAAGGGTATTGATGTGGTGTTGCACCAATAAACGTTTTAATCGTTGATCTTGAAGTGTTGTGAAGTGGATGAGATGTGAGCCAATGTCTTATTGGGGGTGGGTTCACAGAGCTACGATTATGTTTCAGGAGTTTTTGGTTAGAGAATTTTTAGTATGTGTCCTAAATCATAGCTCTGAATAGAGCTTCTGTATAGAAGGAGCGTCTGTAACAGGTAAGATTTTGTCGCTTTGTAGCATCATGGCCAGGCCTCGGCATGTGTTTGAGAACACTTATCCGATACATTTTTTATTGAGTTTTTCCCATATCATGACAATTTCTAAGTATAATAAATAAGAATGCACCTAACCATTGAGACTCGTAAGCTTTGCCGGGGTGGCGCCAAAGTGATACTATGTTGATAGCGAGTCATAGCCTCCCTCGGGAGGCTCACTTAGTGGGAGATGTTTTCGACCTAGTGTCCTGGACGCCCAGGCGGCCGCTTGTAGCAGCGACCGCTCCGGGGAAGGGGTTCTCAGCCTTTACGTCCCTTAGGGGGCCAGAAGAAGGGTGAGGGGGTTTTCCGGGAAGCCCCATGAAGAGCGCAGGCTCGGGACTGCTGATTTTCTTCCACATGTAGGATTTTCAGTTAACAAAAGACGCGTTGATGGAAGTGTGAGAGAAGATATCTTTACAAGAGAGGGTAAGGGGCTGGATGGGTCCAGCATTGGATCTGTGAAGGGGTACAGCTTATACACTCTGGAGCAGTAATAAGTCTGCGGTCTTCGGTCACATTTGTTGGGTCTTAGATTAAATTAACGATCAGAAGTGCATCACAAACAGAAGACTGTTCATTAATTCTCCAAATCCGACACAATGAGAAAACAAGTGTCAAATTTGAGAGGTATTCAGAAATTATCCAGAAGATGTAGCGTACCATGAACCTATTCCACCACAAACCTATTCCACCACAAACCTATTCCACCACAAACCTATTTCACAACATACCTATTTCAAGACAGATCTATTCCACCACAAACCTATTCCGCCACAAACCTATTCCGCCACAAACCTATGCCACCACGACCTCCAAGTAAGAGACAATTAGTCAGTCGCATCCCAAACCAAGGCGTTTCCAATGCTTTGTCTGAAACAATCATAGACTCAAGACAAACATTTGTACAATGCTTCACAAAGTACAATGCTTTTCAAGGGTTAAGGTTTTAGACGCAAATCTATTAATTGAGTTACGCGGGTCATATGTATTTTTGAATTCTTAATTTAAACTCTTGGCATCTGCTTGCTTGATTGATGCTTTGAACGCCGAAAAAGCGCTGGATCGATATTTAACCCACTACTTTAAGCAGCGAGCTGAAATTTTGCAGGCAGACTCATGCCGATGATAAAAATGATGTATCAAAATTAGAGATCGATCGAATGAACAGCAATTAAATTAATGAATTTTAGATTATCTCTATTTATCTCAATGTAGCATGTTAATTTGTGTGCCAGAGTGTTGCGGTGCGAGTATATTGAATGACCTTTTTAATACTTTCCTGTTGCGCTGTGCGGTGCGTATTATATTGACGATACTTTTTTAAAAATACATTCCCTATCTGTAAATGTTAATGCTAGTAATTACTAATCTGTCTCGTGGTGTACACTATATTAAAACATGTTTTTATAACCCTTTTCCCTTGAGCAAACTGAACTGAAATTTAGCAGACAGACTATAGTAGTTTGTTTGTTTTTGCTATAAATCCTTTATAAATATTAGACATAACTACAATTTTGGATTTTTTTTTAATTGTCGTGTGATGCTTACTACAATGAACATACTTTAAATTATGTCTCGTAAATAAAGGATTCAAAGTAAAAAAAAAAAACTTTTGTTTTTTACGTTTTTTTAAAAAAAAAATAGATGACAAAATATTTCAGGGGCAAAACAAGATACAAACGGGTTTCAATTCTCTGCGTCAAATTAAAATGAATCCTCTAACATTTAAAACTCACAATCAAATTAAATATCATAAAGAATAACAAGAAAATCTCCTTCCGTGACTTGGATCATCATCTAGCATGCTGCTGCTGCTGCTGCTGCTGCTGCTGGTGGTAGTTTTGATTAATTATCAAAGCCTATAACAGAAGTGTTAAATGTTAAAAGTCAAAATCATGCATTTTCCTTGTGGGGAAAGATTAACTTCGAATCCCTTAAGAAAATAGAATAAGGAAAAATGAAAAACATATTTGCATAAAACAATACTTCAAGATGGCTTTGGTTGAACGTGAATCCAAGAAAGACAACCCAATTTATTTGTTTATTATTTGAGTGAATGTTTGCAAAACAGTTTAAAATAAAAATAAAAACAGCTTCCCAGAAATGAAAATAGAAGAGAAACATTTTAAGAGAAAACTTTTTTGGTCAAGATGTTGCTGAAAACATCGTTTTTCATCTGTGCAACTGACAAGTCCAGTGTCGACTGGTCATTTATTAGACGTTAATGACCACGGGCTATCAGTAAATCAAGACTCACACGTGTAGTTATCGCTCCTGGTTACAGTAATATTACTTGATCAGAGCGAAGACTATCCGTACCCGCTTGTCCTTTTATCGGATTATGGCATGGGCTTCTGGGGGCTTCTGGTAAAACACAGACGTATTTATTTGCAGGAATCAATAGTCCTTTCTGTTCAATTCGTTTTGTAAAATAAAATGAAAAGATCAATGATTTGTACTAGTTAATGAAAACGATTTTTGTAAGGGTAAATGGTTAGAAAATTCAATCTTTTATTAAAAATAATTAAAAGTAAAATGGTTCATCGGCAGTTCCTGTCAGGCCGTTATTGTCCTTTTCACTCTCAGGTTTAAATCGAATCTATCATTGCTTCTTTCTCTGTTGCTGTAAATGTTACTTTAAAAAAAAAATAATAATGAGCAAAAATAACCAAAAAATAAAATTTAGTAATTTAATAAATATTTACAAAATTAGACAATAAAAAATAATTATTTATTTTTTCTTGTTTACTAAAAAAAAAAAGAAACAAAATCCAAGATTGCATTAACGTGTTTCACCGAAATAATAATAATGATCTTTAAAATTAAATTGTGAGGAACAATTGTGACATTGTTAAATATTCAAAGTTTTGGTGACATTTTTGGTGACATAAGTGCTACATCGAATGTTTCAATTTGAAACAATAGACTTGAAGTAGAATTTCACCGTGAATTTTTAATGAAATTTTTGTCCAAATTAATTTCATCCTTTGTTCTATTTATGCTCCTTAGAAGAAAATTTATTTTTTATGTAAATAATTGATATTGATTTATGGATTGTCATGGAAGTAGATGTGAGAACCAACCACTGCACTAATAATGAAAATAAAACTGTACATAAATGTTGTCAAGGTATGAGAATCACTGACTGAATTTGTTGTAAAATTGTTGTCAAGTTATGAGAATCACTGATTGAATTTGTTGTAAAATTGTTGTGAAAATGGTGTGAACTGTGTTCAGGTAAACTGAACACTTGAGTGTCACGCCATGATTTTGCATAGTTCGTTCACGGCTATATATAGTGGGAGACGGAGCAGGGCGAGGGGAATGTGAATACAGGTCGAGTAGAGGTCAGTACCGCGGGTACGAGACTAGTGTGTGTTAGACTACAGGACGGTGTATTACTAGGGAGTGTTTGTCAGACATTTTATCGAGGTGGCTCGAATGTTGTGACACTCAGCGAGAACTAGAGACTTGTATGGATTAAGCCTGTGACTGGAAGTACTGGATGCTGGATTGACTTTATTGTAGTACTGCAGCTGTTGTATTATTGAAGCAATATCTTTAAGTGAATTATGACAACAATAAAGAATCTTATTATTATTGACAAGAGTCGAGACTTCTGTCTTAATTACATCCAGAACCCAGAACGCAACAAATGTCAACAATCGAAGTATCGCGGCATAAAAATCTTAAACGAAAAATTTGTACAAATAAATTATTTAACTCGTATTTCATCGTATATTACTACTTTTATGCAGTGGCGTAGCTAATTGAGGGGGTCCAAATATGTAAATCCCACGCGCCCCCACTTGAGGGGGACTCTAAAGGAGTATCGGAAAAGATTTTTACGTTAAATATTATTTGTTACGCCATTGGTCAAAATGATGGCCCCCCAAGAGGCCAAGCCCCCCCCGGTCCAAAAAATCCCTAGCTACGCCACTGCCTATATGCCAGGTAATATATATCCTTTTTTTTAAAAATAGGATATTTTACAAAGTGTGAAATATACAACATGAAGAAACAGTGGCTATGTGGTTACTGAGAAACATTGTTGATAAAGATTTCAATCTCTCATACCCTCACTCACACAAACAATCACCCCCCCACACAAACACCAACACAAACACAAACCCTATTACACACACAAACACCATCAACCACACAAACACCATCACCCACAGAAACACCATCAAACAAAGAAACACCATCAACCACACAAGCACCATCACCCACAGAAACACCATCGCACACAAACACCATCAACCCCACAAACACTATGACCCACAGAAACACCATCAACCAGACAAAGACAATCAACCACATAAAAGACAATCAACCACACAAACACCATCAACCACACAAACACCATCAACCACACAAACACCATCAACCACACAAACACCATCAACCACACAAAGACAATCAACCACACAAACACCATCAACCACACAAACACCATCAACCACACAAACACCATAAACAACACAAACACCATCACACACAAACACCATCAACCATACAAACTGCAGATACTATTTTTTACACAAACTTTAAATTACATTTCATTTTTGAACTGAACTAGGACCCACAACTCCATTCAAATAGGATAACGTTATCACTCAGCTCTCACCTTACATCAACCCCGGCTTACTTCCCCTGATCTATTAAAAAAACAGACTCATTATATTTTGGTACCTTGAGGCGAAATCTAATAAATTATTGTCTTCAGCCTCAAAACTGCTTTTTAAAAAAAGTTATCCCTGGCCTAGCGGACTATGATAATCAATAGTTACACCAACACACTAGTCATGAGTAGACAGTTACACCAACACACTAGTCACGTGTAGACAGTTACACCAACACACTAGTCACTTGTAAACAGTTACACCAACACACTAGTCATGTGTAAACAGTTACACCAACACACTAGTCACGTGTAAACAGTTACACAAACACACTAGTCACGTGTAGACAGTTACACTTACACACACTAGTCACGTGTAAACAGTTACACCAATAAACTAGTCACGTGAAGACAGCTACACCAACACACTAGTCACGTGTAAACAGTTACACCAACACACTAGTCGCGTGTAAACAGTTACACCAACACACTAGTCACGTGTAGACAGTTACACTTACACACACTAGTCACGTGTAAACAGTTACACCAACAAAATAGTCACGTGAAGACAGTTACACCAACAAACTAGTCACGTGAAGACAGTTACACCAACACACTATCCAATTGCAGACAGCTACACCAACAAACTAGTCACTTGTAAACAGTTACACCAACACACTATCCACTTGCAGACAGTTACACCAACAAACTAGTCACTTGTAAACAGTTATACCAACACACTAGTCACTTGTAAACAGTTACACCAACACACTAGTCACTTGTAAACAGTTACACCAACACACTAGTCATGTGTAGACAGTTACACCAACACACTAGTCATGTGTAGACAGTTACGCCAACACACTAGTCATGTGTAGACAGTTACACCAACACACTAGTCATGTGTAGACAGTTACACCAACACACTAATCATGTGTAGACAGTTACACCAACACACTAGTCATGTGTAGACAGTTACACCAACACACTAGTCACGTGTAGACAGTTACACCAACTTACTAGTCATGTGTAGACAGTTACACCAACACACTAGTCATGTGTAGACAGTTACACCAACACACTAGTCATGTGTAAACAGTTACACCAACACACTATCCACTTGCAGACAGTTACACCAACACACTAGTCATGTGTAGACAGTTACACCAACACACTAGTCATGTGTAGACAGTTACACCAACACACTAGTCATGTGTAGACAGTTACACCAACACACTATTCACGTGTAAACAGTTACACCAACACACTAGTCATGTGTAGACAGTTACACCAACACACTAGTCACGTGTAGACAGTTACACCAACACACTAGTCATGTGTAGACAGTTACACCAACACACTAGTCACGTGAAGACAGTTACACCAACACACTAGTCATGTGTAAACAGTTACACCAACACACTAGTCACGTGTAAACAGTTACACCAACACACTAGTCACGTGTAGACAGTTACACCAACACACTAGTCATGAGTAGACAGTCACAGACACACCGGCGAGTGCCTGACTCAAGTGTGTCCTGCTACTATTGAATAATGTGTCCCCGTGTTTATTTGTAACATGCTTAGCGCCGGTTATTAATCTGTCGTTGTTATTGTGAAACCATTTCAGTGTCGGCATTAAGATCGTACCCCCCCCCCCTCCCCCGCATTTCTTGTCATTGTGAAAACTCAAAACAATGGTCTACGATAATTATTATTTGTTACATAAATTGCATTATGTATTTTAAAATATGTCCCTATTTGTGAGAAGCACATCTTAAATAAATTACATGTTGTTTTTTCACTTATTCAAGCGGTTCTCAAAGTAAGCACCGGAATTAACTGTTTCTTTTTCTGCAGTGGTGCAAAAAAGATTTCCAATGTTTTAACTTTGGCTCCACCACATGAAATGTGACACGACAGAGTGGAGATCCATTAATTGTTATGTTTAACCCGTATTATGATAATATGTTGTGTTATGATAATATGTTGTGTTATGATAATCTGTTGTGTTATGATAATCTGTTGTGTTATGATAATCTGTTGTGTTATGATAATCTGTTGTGTTATGATAATCTGTTGTGTTATTATAATATGATGTCTTATGATAATCTGTTGTATTCTGATAATATGTTGTGTTTTGATAATCTGTTGTGTTATGATAATATGTTGTGTTATTATAATATGATGTCTTATGATAATCGGTTGTATTATGATAATATGTTGTGTTATGATAATATGTTGTATTATGATAATATGTTGTGTTATGATAATCTGTTGTGTTATGATAATATGTTGTATTATGATAATATGTTGTGTTATGATAATCTGTTGTGTTATGATAATCTGTTGTGTTATTATAATATGATGTCTTATGATAATCTGTTGTGTTATGATAATATGTTGTGTTATGATATCTGTTGGGTTATGATATCTGTTGGGTTATGATAATCTGTTATGTTATGATATCTTTTGGGTTATGATAATCTGTTGTGTCATGATAATCTGTTGTGTTATGATAATAGTTGTGTTATGATAATCTTTTGTGTTATGATAATCTGTTGTGTCATGATAATATGTTGTGTTATGATAATCTGTTGTGTTATGATAATAGTTGTGTCATGATAATCTGTTGTGTTATGATAATATTTGTGTCATGATCATCTTTTGTGTCATGATAATTTGTTGTGTTATGATTATCATTTTAAAAAAAAATCAAACGTCATAAATAAATTTTCAAAAATCACTGTGTTGACACTGGGCCTAAATGTAAGTATATTTAACTGTATTTGGGAAAGGTAACCTATACAGATTATGGAAGCACTGATAAGCCTCAATGATTATATTGATTCCTTGAAGTTGTGGGTTATTGGGCATGATTAAAACTCTCCCATTTTTGTGAGCGATTTGGCCGAACATGTTGGAAAATACCAGTGAAAATTTTGTGTTTTGTTTTAAAGAAGAAAAAAGAAGATAATAAATTTTCATTTTCTTAAAAAAATCAATAGTCTATCCATAAATTTCAATGTTCATAAGAGCCATGGTTTATTCGATGTGATTAATATTATTATTATTTTAAATTAAATATCTCGTTTTTTTTTGTATGCGGCTTGTCAGTATTATTGTAAAATTATAAATGTTATTTTCTATATCCATGTATAACATCCGTTTTTCGGCTTATGAAATTTACAATTTGCTTGTGTTTGGTTTTCAAGTTTCGAATAGTTTTGAACTACAAAGCTATTATTTATTACTGCAAATGAAATGTCACCTTATGCTTCTGTTTAGCGTTTGTTTTTCTTTTATACCCTTCGAGATCGCATATTTTTTTATTTGTAAAAAATCATATTTAAAATTCTGACTCCTCCCCACAATAGATTTTGTTTGATTGTTTTTTACATATAATATTTAAATGCGTCTTAGACATATTTCGAATTTTAAAAAATATAAAACTGGGAGTGGTGCTGACATGACAAAAATGAATAAAACGAGTATAGTGTATACACAATTAACTGTTGATACTTTAATATTTTCTTTTATCCTGTGATAAACATTACTTCAAAGGTTTCATGCAAAACAAATAGTTCTTAGTTATTCATATTTGTAAATAGTTACAAATTTTTTTTTTACATGTTTTTAATAATGTGGAGTTAATAATGTATTGAGCAATGGGCGCATAGGCTGACAAGTCATAATAGATCTTGGAAAAGTTTTGACTTGACAATAATACAAACATTTATGTGAATTACTAACACCTGTATATTAGATTGTAAGTATGATTAACTCTGCTTATACGTTTCATGCAAAATAAATAGTTCTTTGTTATTAACATGTGTAAAAAAAATTACGTTTTTTAAAAATATGTTTTGGTAAGGCTATGGTAATAATTTATGGACAAATGGGCGAATAAACTGACAAGTCATAATCATCAATGAAGATTAAACTGCTTCAAATCACAGATGTGCTTGATGTGGAGCACACTACAGTCACATCATTTACTTTTAACGCACTGTGCTGTATTATTGGTGCAGTCATATTTGGTGCGCAATTTTCAATGCCGCAAGTTAAACGTCCGGCTGACTAGTGTTGTTTTCGTCGACGAAAACTGAAACTAAAACCTTCGTCAACGAAAATATGTACATTTTCGTCAACGAGAACTAAAACTAAAACTAAAATTAGCAGCAAGACTAAAACTAGACGAAAACTAAATCTGGTAGACAAAAGACTGAATAAAAACTGAAACTAAAACTCCGCAACGAAATAAAAACTAAAATCCCCATTTATCGTTCTTTTCCGTTACTGCACTTTTGCGAAATTCTAGGAAATTATTATGACCTGATTTCTTTGATGATCGCGCATGCGCATCAACTGGGCGATAATATAAGTCATAAAAATAATACAATTATTTAACATTGAAAGTTGACAATGACAACAGCAGGAACTGGTGTTGGTGGAGTAAGTGGACGCCCAAAATCGAGTGATGTTTGGGATTATTTCACATACCGTATAGATTTAAACAAAAGTGAATGTTTGGTTATTAACGACGGTAAGAAATGTGAAAGACTGCTCGTGGGAAGGAATCCCACAAATCTAAAACGGCATTTAAAAGCTTGCCACAAGAAAGAAAATGATGCCATGGAAGAGAAAGAGAAGACTAAAGTAGCAGCAGCACCCAGTAAGTCAACAAAGTTGCCAGCTGCCAACTCTTCTGCCTCAAGGAAAATTACCGACATGTTTGGTAATAAACTTAATAAACACAAATATTCTGCACAGTCTGTTGAAAATATTTCCAGAATGCAAGCTCTGACACGATTCATAGCGAAAACTGGTGTTTCCACGTCGTTGGTTAGTAATCATGCTTTATTTATTTCTTATTAATAACTACTACTACTTCTTTGAACCTATAAACAAAAAGTCACACAAAGACACATGTGACATATCATTCATGTAGTATCATAACCTTACGAACATTAAATTGTAAAACAAAACTTTTTCATTATAATTTTATGTGTATTAATATGGGCAGCAGTATCACTAATTTTATTATGGGACAGGACAGGGCTTGAGAAAAATAATTGTTAGAGTACTTAAAACAGATAAAATTTGTACACATGGCCACATGGCAGCTTAAATAGTATAACTGTTAAATGTTATTCATTTCATTGAATTAATATAAGAATAAATAAAAATGGCTGTATATTGGTACATAATAATTAATATGCAACTATAAAATGTAAATTGTAAAATAATTACAATAATGAAAGAATGCAATTTACATGTACAGGTCGAGCATGAGGCATTCAGAGAGTTCTGCCAGGCAATGGATCCCAAGTTTCAAGTACCAAGCCGTACAGCTATACAAACGGCTTTAAAATCGGCGTGTGAAGAACTCGAAAAGAAGGTTAAAGAGAATATACAACATGCCCGGCGTCTTACCCTTTGCTTGGATATTTGGTCAAAAAGGGGCCTTACGGCAGCGTTCCTTGGTGTTTCGGCTTGTTTGTACAATCCAATTATACAGCAAGGTGAACATTTAACACTGAATGTGTTTACTGTTAGTCATCCTCATACAGGTGAAAATATTGCTGCTAAAGTTAGCGATTGCTTCGAAAAATGGGGTATAAAAACTAGCCAAGTCATGCTAGTTATTACGGACAATGGCGCTAACATGATAAAAGCTTTTAAAACCATGTTTGTTGATAGATGCGAAACTGCCACTGGCACAGATTCTGATTCTGATGAGGAAGAGGATGATGAGGATGATGAGGTTGACAATATTAATGAAGATAAAGACTATGAGGTTGCAAGGGCAGAAACGACTGTTGATGGTCACTATTTGAAATTGAAACGCATGGCATGTATGCCTCATACTATGCAGCTAGTTGTTAATGAGATGTCAAAGTGTGCTGCCATAAAACCGATACTTGATTCAGCAAGGCGTATGGTTGAAAAGTTTAGAAAATCATCTGTTGCAACCCAAAAGCTAGTGTTGAAGAGCAAGAAAACTCTTATTGCAGATTGTCCCACAAGATGGTCAAGCACATTCCTTCTACTGCAGCGACTAATTGAACTGAAGGTTAGTGTGAATGCAGTAGCGGAAGAAATGGAATGGGACACTCTTCTTTCAAGTGAATGGCAAAAAATAGATCAGTTACTGAAGCTTCTGCAACCATTTGCCGAACATACACGTTTACTCGAAGGCGATAAAGTTGTTATGTCATCAGTAATTCCAGCACTTATGGACATAGAATATCATCTTCTTGAGGCACAGTCTGATCAAACTCTGGACGCATCACTAAAAGAGCTAGCAGTCACCTTTTTGGATGGCTTGAGGCGACGATTTGAGTTTGCGTTGGAACCAGATTCTGATATTTTTGAACCTATACCTTCTGCAGCTTGCCTGCTTGATCCTACCACTGTGTCAGCACTGTTCATTTCAGGAAAAGGGCATCTTCTAAGTGCAGCAAAACAGTTTGTGTTGCGAGAAGAAACTGCTTCAGCAGCAGCAGCCGCAGTAAGTGCACAGCTTGGTCAAGTGATTTCAGCTGCTGGTCAGCCTACTCCTAACCGAAATATCACTGCAACTGCGTCTCCTGATAGCGTTGGTTCAACAGCCCTGACTACATCTGGACCTCCTCTCAAGCGCTTCAAATCCCTGACGCAACACATTGCGAACACCCCACCAATCACTAATATTATATCTGCAGTTCGTGGGCCTGAAGACGAACTGGAAGATTATTTGTTGCACTATCAAGAAGCTGCCAAAGCAGTCAGTGAGGATGGCAATGGCTTAAGCTACTGGCAATCACAGAACGTTCAAAAAACGTTTCCGTTGCTTGCACCATTGGCCTTAGATATATTGACTGCACCAGCTTCGGAGGCTTACGTGGAGAGAATTTTTTCTCTTTGTGGTGATTTGACTACTGGGAAAAGAAACAGAACTAATCGGAGTCTAGAAAAACGGGTCTTTTCAAGCTGAACAGTCATTTGTGTTGACGCTTAGTCTTCACTCTTCAAGTGAACTGTTGTTACTTAGTTTAGTTAGTTCAGAGTTCTTGGTCTTAGAATGAATACATTTGTTTTAATTTTGACTTACGTTTTTGGTTTCTTATTATTATTACGTTTTTAGTTGTTGCTGTTTTTTTCACATGCACTGCAAGTCTGCTAGTCTACAACATAGTCAAAAATTGAGTCTTGGCATTGGCACATAACACAATGTGATAGTGTGACTTATAATGTGACAATTGAGTGAATGGACTCAGTCTCAGTACACTGAGCTGTCATCTCTGTGACTACTATTATTATGCTTCAATTTGTTTCAACAATTGATCATGAACAATCATGTTATTAGTTATTGGTGTTTACAAGACTAAAACTAAAAGTGAAACTAAAATGTATAAGACGAAAACTAAAACTCAGGTGTTTTAGTTTTAGTCGACGAAAACTAAAACGAAAACTAAAATTGAGCTCAAAACTAAAACTAGACTAAAACTAAAATTATTACAGAAAAAACGAAATAAAAACTAAAACTAAAATAGGACCTAGGACTAAAACAACACTACGGCTGACTGCTCAGCAATATTTGTGAATACTTTGAACTTCAAACCTCTTTGCTGCAGCATACCACTATGCATTTACTATTATCATCATTATATAATTATTTTTCATGCAAACTTATGTATCACGAAGTCTAATTTTGAGGTTTTCCCATTACACATATTAATATATATAATAGCCCAGTGGTGTGGGTTTGTAACGTAACGCTACAGAAGCGATGTACGACAGTCTACAGCAGTTAGTTTAGTTGAAAAATCGTGTTTTGATGAGCGCTGTAAAAATATTTAATATGATGACGTCATTGTTTGGTGTGCATCGGTGCGCAAAATACAACACCTATTATTATTATTAAATAAATACTTTGCGTACATTTCATAAAGTTTAATAATTCGTATTTATCAAAAAAGGACAAGTTAGTTGGTCTTTAAAAAAAAGGTGGGCGCC
>MUZC01002301.1:936112-946668 GCA_002072015.1 Radix auricularia | reverse complement strand
CCTATTATTATTATTAAATAAATACTTTGCGTACATTTCATAAAGTTTAATAATTCGTATTTATCAAAAAAGGACAAGTTAGTTGGTCTTTAAAAAAAAGGTTGGCGCCGTAGGCGCCCAAAAAACGGGGGCGCCGCAGGCGCCGCGGCGCCTGGCACAATCTAGTATTATATATATAAGCAAAAAATATATATAATTTGCTATGTCCGCTCGTAAAGTTAGATTTTAGAAAGCGCTCCGCTAAAGAAAAATTGACTTTAAAAAATTAATGGAAAAAAAAAAACTGTTTTAAAACGTCCGCATAAAATTTTTCAATATGGAAATGATATTTAATTTTTTTCTCTTTGTCTCTAAATTTTCTGATTATTTACTATACGGCTTTCAGGCTAAATGGACAATTAGAAAAACTGAGCTATATCTATTTTGAAAACTTCCGTCATATTTGACGGGTAATACACTAGTAAATCTATACATAAGATAATGTTGTTCTTCAGTTCAGTTTTTTTCACGCCCCACGTCCTCTCCTGATAATCACTTGCACCCCCCCCCCCACCCGCCAACCCAAAATCTTTAACGTAAAAAATTCAAGGCGAAAATCAGGTTATCTGAATACCCCAGTGCATCTCCGTATGAAAAGTTAAGAACCGTCTCTTGGGCGGTAAAAGTGAAAACAGTATCATGGGATGTTACATTACGATTTAGTATACCTCAACATGGGCGTCGCTGTGAATTTTTCTAAGGGGGGGGGGCAAAAAAAATTCACTTTTTTTAAATTTAAAAGGCCGTCCCAAAATGACGTCATGCACCAATGGGGAGGGGGTTCCCCAACTTTGTGACGATGTGTGACGAGAGGGAGGAGGGAGTTTAAGAATTGTGACGTCACGTCAAAACACACTACTCTAAGCCAAAGTTCCACTTAAATATTCGATGTCTCACAATTTATTCTTTGACGTTTTGCATGGATTCCCGCATGTCACGATATTAGAGTGCAGCCAATGCATTACAAAATAATAGTAAAGTGTTTTGAAACATGCTCATTTTCAAATAGACAATATCACCTTAAGGTTGGGTGTCACAGCTTTTTGACCTCCTATTATACGGTTTGGGGGGGTCTAAGTTTTTGTAACGAAGTGCGACAAGGGGTGGGGATGGTTTAAAAATCGGCCAAAATCACGTGACGTCAATTATGCACGGCCCCTTACTAACCATTTCATAAAGGTTTAATTTTCAATTAAATTTGAGTTCAGTATAACATAAGTGCCGCAAAAAATCTTAGAAATTAATAAGACTCACAAAACAGCGCTGTAATAACTAAAATATAACATATATTAATGCATTTAATTAATAAAAACGCAAGTTCTCGCGAGAAAATTAAATTTTGTTGTGAAATAATATACGTGTAGAAACTGCAGGATTGCCAAAGATGGATAGAAAATTATTTACAGTCTTTAACAATAAATAACGAAAAGTAGTGCAATCTCGGGATTCCGAAATGCAGTTTAAGAAGATTTTGAGGCGTCAGCAGCATTTCACTTATCATTGGCATTAAGACATCAGTACAAGTCAACAGCCAGACACAGCTGAGGCACCTGTTTCTAATTTGATTGTCGCTTACACTTGTTCATTTTCTAAATTTGATATTGGAAGGCATGACTGGACACACGATCTTTCAAATAAGTTGAAATTGCAGCCGATTCGTGATTGTTGGACCCCTGATGTATGAGTTAAGAGCTGACAGCGAAGGAAACAGAGTTCTTAGTTTTTTAGATATGCATGGTTATCAAACTATTCACCGTGACTTTTATACACGCAAATGTTAAAAGGTGCATTTTGTAATTATTGTGTGTTTTTTTCCGCAAAAGTAATTCGAGGAATTCAGTTGGCATTTGTCATCAAACTATGCAAAAAATATAAAGACTTTAACGAAGATCCCCGTAGCCACATGCAAAGCACATGACACAAAGGATATCATAAAGATGCATCTGCAATCAATTTTGTCGCATTATTGAAGGCCAAAGTAGTTTCTAGAAAATCGCAACAAACTGGCTACCATGATTTCTACAATCCTATTTTGCGGCATGCATGAAGGAATTAAATTCTAGTAATTTTAATCACCTGTAAGATTTTCGTGTAATGTGGAGATGAAGTTCGTGGTTATCATTTGTCAATTGTTTCGTGTAGTGCCAAGTATATCTCGGCAACAATGCAAATCACTATAATCGAAATTTGTTGGTCCCTCTAGCGTGAATACATTGTTCGTGAAGGAAATAATTTAGTTGCATTTTCTATACTTGCCGACGAGACAAATGACATTTCAAGCATTGAGTAGATGTAACTTGGTGTTAGATTTGTCAAATAGTCAAATAACAAAATGGAAAAATGATGGTCACATAGGAATTCCTGGGACATATTCCAATTATCGATAGAACAGCTGAAGGTTTAGCCAACACCATCATTACAAATTAATTAGACTCTGGATTAGATATGACAACGCTTGTTGGTTAAGAATACTGCTGTTGTTCTAAAATGGCAGGTAAAGAAGGAGGAATCCAAGCAATAATTAGAAAAATACCCAAAAGCAGCATTTGTACATTGCAGTTTACATAAACTTCATATTGTCGTGAACGATTTAAATAATGTGAATGGTATATGAAACACAGTAGGAACAATCAAATCAATAAAACTTTTTTTCCGAGAAAGTAAACAGCGAAAAAAAAAACTAAATCAAAATGTTCGTTTTCTATGTGAAACTACATGGACACATGAATCGATATGCTGGCGTATTTTTGCTAAAAATGTGACAGAAATTTTATTTACAACAATCATTAGTGTAATCAGTTATACTTGTAGATATAATTCTTTTTTATGTTTGATATGTGTACACTGTCTTCAATGTAATAAACTTGCAGGGAATTTAGTTAAGTTTTATTGTAACAAATTTATGACATTTTTCTCAAATGAATACGCCCATGTACCTCAATATACAACAATTACCAAGTCCTAATGTTAGTGAATCTCAATATACAGTAATTACCAAGTCTTAATGTTAGTGGACCTCAATATACAACAATTACCAAGTCTTAATGTTAGTGAATCTCAACATGCAACAATTACCAAGTATTAATGTTAGTGGATCTCAATATACAACAATTACCAAGTCTTAATGTTAAAGGATCTCAATATACAACAATTACCAAGTCTTAATGTTAAAGGATCTCAATATACAACAATTACCAAGTCCTAATGTTAGGGAATCTCAATATACAACAATTACCAAGTCCTAAAGTTATTGGATCTTAATATACAACAATTACCAAGTCTTAATGTTAGTGGGGCTCAATATACAACAATTACCAAGTCCTAATGTTAGTGGGGCTCAATATACAACAATGACTCATGACCGAGGCTTAATGTATTGCTATTGAGCATCGATATGTCAGGCTTGTTTGCGGTAACAGCCGAGTATGCAACGATACATTGTTTGACTTGCTGTGATCGCAATGGAAAAGTTCAACAAATATCTCCTGCCATCTGGTATCGCTTACAGTAGTATCGTCGTACACTATACTTTAAAACCTCGACTATTTTTATGATTGATATCACGTGTTAACGTTCTTTAAAGTTTAAAGCTTGGTAAGACTGAAATTATTTTGTTTGATTTCTCGTCATAACACCACTGCTAAATTTTAAAAATTAAATGCCGTATATTAGCTTCACCGTCGTCTCTTTGTCTGTCCGTCGGGTAGAAAAACAAAAGTAAAAATGACCCCATTCCCGTGTTGCTATCGAGCTGAAATTTTGCACATGGACTTGTATTACATAACAATGCATTGTATCGAAATGTCAGATCGATCGAATGTACCGTAATTAAATTAATACATTTTTAGTTTATCTCTATATAAATCTCTGGTAGCCGTCTGTTGCTGTTGTCATCCACGTGTCTCCTGGAGTTCAGTCTAACCATCGGTGACCATACCCCCACCCCAGCCATCCCCTTTTTACACCAAGAGAGTTCAGTCCCGTTTAGTCTGTAAATGTTTGTTTTTACGGGTTGATTTTATTTTATTTCTCTTTGTTAGCTTTTGCCTGTTTGTTCGTTGAGGAAGGCATTGAGCCGACTCATTGGATATTTGTGGCATCCTATTAGGCCCGTCAAGCCTACGTATATCCTGTATTATATATGATATTTAAATTCTTAAAAGCAACGGAACATAGCTTGCTATTAATTAAATTGATAATTTGGGACAAACATTCATAAACAAAGTTCGCATTAAGTGCGACTTCGGGACTGCGGCACTTGCTTTAAAATAAACCCCTTGAAATGTTTCGCGTTGTTGCTAATAAAGGACTTTCAAATACCCTTTAACTGACGGCGTACTTAAGGAACTCCACACCACTCCGTCTGAAACAAAAAACTGCCACCAAGATTTATGTCCCCGCTGCTAAAAATGTAAGAAATTGTTTGTCTCCCAGCAATTATAACCAGCCAACGCTTTCACATTCAGCTCGAAGTCTCCTGCGCCTTAGAAATGACACAGAAGACCAAAATGGCGCCGGGGAGCCATTAAGTTGCCGAAAATTACCGCGTTTAGAAATAATATAATATTCCTTGGCGTCATGTTTGTCTCCCACAAACACTGGACCGATGAGGCGGTCAAATTCTCGCCTCCGCCCGCAAACACAACGCATCCACCTCTGACACTCCCCCCCACCCCTACACACACAGACATGCGCAGTGGCTGACTAGTAAAATGAGATTGTAAATTAGGTCAAAAATGTATTCTTTATCCAATCGCCTTCCGCAATTTGAAGACATTTTTGTCGTTTCAAAAGATCAGCTTAAAAATAAGGTTGGAAGAATAAAACGTTGAAAAAGGCATTTGATGTTATCTCTTAATAGTGCACGGGACTATTCAATAACTAAAGCGGATTTGTACTTTTAATTTTATATTGCTTGAGATTGATCACGGTGGACCCACCAATTCGTACTCGACTACACGGTTGACTAATTTATATTCGACTACACCGTAGACCCACCAATTTTTTACTCGCCTATACGTTCGACCAACTAATTTATATTCGACTAAACGGTTGACCTACCAATTTATATTCGACTACACGTAGACCCACCAATTTGCATTCGACTACATGATAGACCAGAAGAGCCAGGAGAAAGGCCAAAACATTTTCAAGCACAGAATGTATGTGTAAAAACTGTGGTAAAGACTGTCACTCAAGAATAGGACTGCACAGCCACTCGAGAAAATGCAAACCAACTCAACGGTGATGCACCATCGTCTCGCGAGACGGATGGATGCCGACCCACCAATTTGTTTTCGACTACTCTTAGACCAACTCGTCTGTGTTCAACTGTGAGCCATACACGAAGTAAACACAAGACGATTACCGACCTAATTAAAATGGAACTAAAAACGGTAATAACGCGATTGTAGGGTGAAATAAATGACCCTCAACGTAAATCTTTGGGAAACTTGGTTGGCACATTTTTGGCGTATTGGTATGAAGAAACTTTGAATAGTATTTCAGGGATAAATAAAACTCTGATGAAAACTAAACTAAAAATTTCTGGGACCACCTAAAAGCTGCACCTTTGATCTGTACTAAATTTCCACACAAAGTTGAATACAATAAGGTTGTGTACAACAATTTTGAATACAACAAGGTTAAATGCAAGGTAGGGATGGAGACAGACGTCTGGAAGTATTTCGGTAGTATTCTGTAGTTTATTATTTTTCGTCTACTTCCTGTTTTAAAGTTGCAGTTTTCAATTATTTAAAAATGTACCTATTAGCTACACCATTTTTACTTATTATTTCTGAAGTTGTGCTTATAGGGCATCAAGCTTTATAAATATTTAATATGTAACACTTTCCAAAAACAAAATTGTCTGTGTCTTCTGACCTCGATTTTTTATGTTAGTTGTATTTTTTTTTTAAATGTGTCTGGTCCCAAGCAATGAGTAGGCTACACTGATATTGTGAAACATTCTAGTTTTATTATTTTTTAATCTTAATGATAAAAACATATTTTTTAAAAAACAATTTCTCGCTAACAAACCAAATATTTATCAGCTTTGGAAATATAACAGACAGAAAATAATGTAATTTATTTAATCAAGAATTTTAGAAATATACATCCAGATATTAGCATGGAACAACAAAATGTAACGTGTGCAGACTTGTTGTCATTGGCAACCATTCACCTTCAACCTCATTCTCATTTAATTGACTCGGCTAATGTTGCATTGTTCTCATTGTTTCATTTATATAAAGGGCCGTGTTCAAAAGCCATTTATCCATTGGTTAGAATTAATTATGAGTCAAAGTTATAGATCCAAAAGCAGTTCTTAATTTCATTTGTTCATGTTAATAGAGGACAGTTCGTTTTGTCAGGAATCATGTCAAAATGAAGGTGTGCAAACATGCACACACTCAAAATATTTAAAATCATATTATAACGAAATACGTTTACCTGGTACATCAATAGATGCCTATTTAGTAAAAAAAAAAAATATAATTTTAAAAAATACTTTTATTTTTAAAAAAAAAATACCAAAAATATTTAACAACACAGCAAAGAAACAAAATTGAGGTTGGAAGACGCACACAATTTTATTTTGTCGGATACTTCAATTGGAAAGTGTTACGTCCTAAATACTTATATAGTTTATGGCCCTATAAGCACACTTATAGAAATAATAAGTAAAAATGGAATAGCCGAGAGGTATATCTTTGAATAATTGAGAACTCAACTTTGAAACAGGAAGTAGAATAAAAAATAATAAATAAATAACTACAGAATACTACCAAAATACTTCCGGACGTCTGTCTCCATCCCTACCGAAGGGAACATAAAAGAATAAGGCCGATAGAAGTGATTGCAATAACTATCGGGGCATCTCACTCCTTAGTATCGTAGGAAAGGCCTTTGCCCGAGTCAATATAACGCGTTTACAGAGTTTAGCCACCCGAGTTTACCCAGAATCACAGTGCGGTTTCTGGACTGGTCGGTCCACCATAAACATGGTGTTCGCCATACGGCATCTCCAGGAATAATGCCGAGAGCAACAGATGCCACTATACATTGCTTTTGTGGATCTTACGAAAGCTTTGATTTAGTCAGTCGCAACGGGCTATTCCGAATTCTGGGAAAAATCCCCTACTTGCCATTATCAGACAGTTCCATGAAAATATGCAGCGCACAGTGCAGTTTGATGGAGCTAAGTCAGAGGCCTTTCAAGTCATCAGCGGAGTTAAACAAGATTGGATACTCGCACCAAAACTCTTCGCATTATTCTTCTCTGTACTGCTTCGATATGCATAAAAGGAAAGCTATGCTGGAATCTGGTTACACCAGAGCTGATGGAGGACTTTTTATACCGCCCGCCTTCGAGACAAAACCAAAACGACAGATGTCCTAATTCGTGAGCTACTCTTTGCGGATGATGCGGCACTGATAGAACACACAGCTACTGGTTTGAACAACACGTGTCAAGCTTCTCCAACGCCTGCAAAAAATTTGGCCTGCAGATCAGCTTGAAAAAGACAAACCTCATGGCCCAAGACACACGTTCTCCCCCTAACTTCAACATTGACAATGAAAACTTGGAGGTTGTGGACAGCTTCACCTACTTGGGGTTCAAAAGTCTCCAACACACTATCCATTGAGGACGAAATAAACAGTAGCACTTGGAAGGCAGCTTCCACGATGACTAAACTAAATAAACGGGTCTGGCTAAACACCAAGCGAACGGAGAAAACAAAACTGTGTGTCTATCGAGCCTGCGTCATCAGTACGCTGCTTTACGGAAGCGAGACATTGACCACTTATACATCCCATGAGCACAAACTTAATTGCTTCTACTTGAGATTCCGGCGTCGCATCCTTGCCATTAAATGGCAGGACAAAGTGCCAAATAGTAAGGTCCTGATGCGTGCCAATATCCAAAGCATGTTCTTAATCCTTACTGGAAGACGCCTGAGATAGCTAGGAAATGTAAAAAGGATGAGCCCTGGCCGCATCGGGAAAGAGGAAGGCAGGGACATGAAAGCAGCTGGAATACGCACAAGCGACTGTGAGTGTAAGGCAGGAGACCGATCTACTTGGCACACAGTTGTAAAGGAAGGCGCCATAGTAGCCAAAGAGCGAAGGATGGAGGAGGCTCCTGACAGAAGAGCTACTAGAAAGGCCAAAACATTGGGAAGCACAGAATTCGTGTGCAAAAGCTGTGGTAAAGACTGTCACTCAAGGATAGAACCTCAGACCAAAGGTGATGCATCCTTGTCTTGCGAGGCAAAGGGATGCCGAATAACTGACTATTCTATTGTTTAAATCAGTGGTTCCCAAAGTGGTCCGTACGGACCCCGAGGGGTCCGAGGAACCATTCACATCTCATACACCCCACATGGCTCACATGCAAATCATTTTGCACTCCAGAGTGTGCCCTCCTCGGTCTTGGTGAACCATGATGGGTGTATGAAATGTGAGCCATCTCGAATGTATGAGATGTGAGCCATGTTGTGTGTATAAGATGTGATCCATGTCGGGTGTATGAGATGTGAGCAATGCGGGTGTATGAGATGTGAGAAATGTTGGGTGTATCAGATGTGAGAAATGTTGGGTGTATGAGATGTGAGAAATGTTGGGTGTATGAGATGAGAGCAATGTCGCGTGTATGAGATGTGAGAAATGTCGGGTGTATGAGATGTGAGCCATGCTGGGTGTATGAGATGTGAACAATGTTGGGTGTATGAGATGTGAACAATGTTGGGTGTATGAGATGTGAGCCATGATGGGTGTATGAGATGTGAGCCATGATGGGTGTATGAGATGTAAGCAATGTCTGGTGTAGGAGATCTGAGCCATGACGTGTGTATGAAATTTGAGCCATAGGGTGTATGAGATGTGAGCCATGTTGGATGTATGTGATGTGAGCCTTGTTTGATGTATGTGATGTGAGCCATGTCGAATGTATGAGATGTGAGCCATGTCGGGTCTATGTGATGTGAGCCATTTCGGGTATATGAGATGAGAGCAATATTGGATGTATGAGATGTGAGCCATGTTGGGTGTATGAAGTGTGAGCCATGACGGGTGTATGAGATGTGATTCGTGTCAGGTGTATGAGGGGTGAGCCATGTTGGGTGTATGAGATTGGAGCCTTATCGAGTGTCTGTGTCCTAACATTTTTGCTACAGAAGAACTCCTTCTTAATAACAGTGTTAGACTGACTCCCACGTAAGCACAACTAACCATTTGGGTTTGAGATTTCCTGTAGATGTTTTTAATAATGGATGCCACATATCGAGTTATTGCTGCAAACCTACGACAATTTTGATGGATATAATTATAATTGCTCGACGCCTTCCGGGTCGACTTGGAGGGGCGTTTATGAATTCTACGCCAAGAAATTATATTTCAGTGTATGCGGTCATATTGGATCGTTAATACATAATTGTAATGTGTCCCTCTATCAAATTAATATTTCGTTGGACTCTGAGCACAACATGTTAAGGAGTAGGGAGGTTTAAGATTTTAAGTATTTGTTCTTGAAAGCCTATTCAGGCTGTCGGTTCTAATAGTATGAGAAGAAGAACGTTAAAATAAAAAAAAAAGCAAATGACGTTACATAAGTTATTTTTAAAAATTAGGATAACTAAAAGTCTTTGAAAAAAAATAAAGAAATACAATTCTAACCGTTTACTTCAAATAGCATCATAAGTATCAATTGTAGGCTGGGAGGGGGGAGTGGGTGGATGGATATTATCAAAATAACAAAACATTCAGGTGTTACCTTGAAAAATCCTCGATTCCAGATTTGGTTTGATTTATGTAACATGTTGTTTTTTTTTTAAATAAAAATGTAATGTTTATTTTATTATGCAGTTGTTGGACTGGATCTAGTGTAGGAAGTCTGAGAAATTGTACATAAGGAAAGACTGAAATAAAAACACGCAAGGACTTGACACTGGTTGATTGTGAAGAAAAATATTGAAACCTCCCTGGCAGACAGCGGTTAATGGAATCAAGTTTTTATTGGGTTTTTTCTGTTTCTTTTTGTTTGTTAATTTTTAAAAAATTTTGTACAATTATTATTATTATTATTATTTTAAAAAATGAGTCATTAAGAGACACATCTCCTAATTATGTCTTTAAGCTTAAACAAGTCTGTGACTATCAATCCTTTAATTTTGGAATTGCTTTTAATATGAATAAAAACTCTGCACCCCCCCTCCCCCGAAAGAAAACAAACAAACAAAAACTTGATATGTAACAAGTTTACGTAACGAGCAACAGCCAATGTTATTCCGTGTTGAACAAATTAACTGTTACACTAGTCGAACAGTGCAGCGATCTCAGAATAAAAGAAAATAAAAGGAAACACGATCTAAAAACATTTAATTAACATAGGTAATTTTATAGTTTGCCGTATTCTATATCAGATATATTCTGAAATCACTGTAGCCCAGTGGCGTCGTGAGGGGGGGCGGAGGGATGAGCAGCGCCCCGTGAAATCAGCAGGGGGGTTACAACAA
>MUZC01002301.1:880444-922563 GCA_002072015.1 Radix auricularia | reverse complement strand
CCATGCTAACCAAAGACTTACCATGCTAACCAAAGACTTTCCATGCTAAACAAAATCTTACAATGCTAACCAAAGTCTTTCCATGCTAACAAAAGTCTTTCCATGCTAACCAAATTCTTTCCATGCTAATAAAAGTCTTTCAATGATAATAAAAGTCTTTCCATGCTAACAAAAGTCTTTCCATGCTAACCAAATTCTTTCAATGCTAACCAAAGTCTTTCAATACTAACCAAATTCTTTAAATGCTAACCAAATTCTTTCAATGCTAACCTAAGTCTTACCATGCTAACCAAAGACTTTCCATGCTAACCAAAGACTTTCCATGCTAACCAAAGACTTACCATGCTAACCAAAGACTTACCATGCTAACAAAAGACTTTCAATGCTAACCAAAGACTTACCATGCTAACCAAAGACTTTCCATGCTAATCAAAGACTTTCCATGCTAACCAAAGACTTACCATGCTAACCAAAGACTTACCATGCTAACAAAAGACTTTCAATGCTAACCAAAGACTTACCATGCTAACCAAAGACTTACCATGCTAACCAAAGACTTACCATGCTAACCAAAGACTTACCATGTTAACCAAAGACTTTCCATGCTAACCAAAGACTTACCATGCTAACCAAAGACTTACCATGCTAACCAAAGACTTACCATGCTAACCAAAGACTTTCCATGCTAACCAAAGACTTGCCATGCTAACCAAAGACTTACCATGCTAACCTAAGACATTCCATGCTAACCAAAGACTTACCATGCTAACCTAAGACTTACCATGCTAACCTAAAACTTACCATGCTAACCAAAGACTTACCATGCTAACCAAAGACTTACCATGCTAACCTAAGACATCCCATACTAACCAAAGTCTTACCATGCTAACCAAAGACTTACCATGCTAACCTAAGACATCCCATGCTATATAAAGACTTACCATGCTAACCTAAAACTTATCATGCTAACCTAAGACTTACCATACTAACCAAAGACTTACCATGCTAACCTAAAACTTATCATGCTAACATAAGACTTACCATACTAACCAAAGACTTACCATGCTAACCTAAGACTTACCATGCTAACCAAAGACTTACCATGCTAACCTAAGACATCCCATACTAACCAAAGTCTTACCATGCTAACCAAAGACTTACCATGCTAACCTAAGACATCCCATACTAACCAAAGACTTACCATGCTAACCAAAGACTTACCATGCTAACCTAAAACTTACCATACTAACCAAAGACTTACCATGCTAACCAAAGACTTACCATGCTAACCTAAGACATCCCATACTAACCAAAGTCTTACCATGCTAACCAAAGACTTACCATGCTAACCTAAGACATCCCATACTAACCAAAGACTTACCATACTAACCAAAGTCTTACCATGCTAACCAAAGACTTACCATGCTAACCTAAGACATCCCATACTAACCAAAGTCTTACCATGCTAACCAAAGACTTACCATGCTAACCAAAGACTTTCCATGCTAACCAAAGACTTACCATGCTAACCAAAGACTAACCATGCTAACCAAAGACTTTCCATGCTAACCAAAGACTTACCATGCTAACCAAAGACTTTCCATGCTAACCAAAGACTTACCATGCTAACCAAAGTCTTTCCATGCTAACCAAAGACTAACCATGCTAACCAAAGACTTTCCTAACCAAAGACGTACCATGCTAACCAAAGACTTTCCATGCTAACCAAAGACTTACCATGCTAACCTAAGACTTACCATGCTAACCAAAGACTTACCATGCTAACCAAAGACTTTCCATGCTAACCAAAGACTTACTATGCTAACCAAAGACTTTCCATGCTAACCAAAGACTTTCAATGCTAACCAAAGTCTTTCGATGATAACCTAAGGCATCCCATGCTAACCAAAGACAATTGGCATTGCAATGAAAGCCTCAAGCCACTAGCACTGAGTTTAGGGTTGAGTCATGCGCCACTAACAAAAGAGTCCAACAAGTTTTGTTTTCGAATATTTATTCTGGCGCCAGAACATTGGGAAGGCTGGAGAGCTGAACAATGAAAGATTTATTTGTCGACGAAAATCGCTGTGTTAAGGAAATAAATAATTTTTTATAGATTGCTTAAATCCTGTTAAAGTGGATTTTTCTTCTTTCGATGGATCAACAAGAACTATTTAATGGTTAGAAGAAGATATTAGTTCTGAATTCAGATAGCGAAAAAGACGTTTAAAAATATATTTAAAAATTTGTTCCGAAAAAAGATGTGTGGCTAAAAGAGGAGACTCGGCTCTAGAGTTACTATTTTGAATTTCTCCTTGATATAAAGATAATTTTAGGAAACCACGAATGACGTTTGTGGCGAGGCCATTGTTCTGAAGCTCTTGGAATTACACAATTGAAATTTAATGAAAAGATAATCTATATATAGTTCTCCTCAAGCTAGCTGTCTAAACCCACCGACCAATCAGCTGGCAAGAAAAGGTAGTCATCGAGACCAACAATGCGTTTAATTGAGGTCAATTACTTTGTTTTTTTAGAACAATAGAATAGCATGTATTTCGAAGTGTAGTGTTTATTACATTCGCCTTACACGCGGAAGGTCGTAGGTTCAAACCGCAGCCAAGAAATAACTTTTTTTTAATTTTAAAAATGCTTGTGTTTGTGCCCGTTCATTTCCCACTTTCTTTTCGAACATGACTTCGCAACACGGCTGTACATTCGCGTTGTTCTGATTTCTTCGTGATGTAGTTTTTGTCGGTCCCGCCTCCGCCGCATCTAGTATTATATATCTATCTATATATATATATATATGTAAAAATCAAAGTATGTCTGTGTGTGTGGTGTGTGTGTGTTTATTTGTTTGTGTGTATGTGTGTGTGTGTGTGTGCGTTTGTGTGTGTGTGTGTGTGTGTGTGTGTTTGTGTGTGTGTTTGTTTGTGCTTGTATATAATATAAAATGTAATGTGTATAATATATACACATTTCATATTAAGCAAAATGAAAAAAAAGCGTGCAGATGTGCACTGAATGTAATCACTGAATTATACTTGAATATGCACGAACGTTGAATGTGATTTATATTAGACGTTTTCAAAATACTTTTTTTCAGCGCCAGTTCTGATCGAAGTTCTGAGTCCAGTTTTAAATCTGAAAACTTAAATTCACGCCATTTCCTCAATCTCGAACTATTAAAGCAAATTTTTCTTCCCCACCATTTGGTACATCTTAGCTTTCTTTACTGATAACATCATTCAGAACATCTTAGCTTTCTTTAGTGATGACACCATTCGGTACATCTTAGCTTTCTTTAGTGATGACACCATTCGGTACATCTTAGCTTTCTTTAGTGATGTCACCATTCGGTACATCTTAGCTTTCTTTAGTGATGACACCATTCGGTACATCTAAGTTTTCTTTAGTGATGACACCATTCGGTACATCTTAGCTTTCATTACTGATAACATCATTCAGAACATCTTAGCTTTCATTAGTGATATCACCATTCAGTACATCTTAGCTTTCTTTTGTGATATCACCATTCAGTACATCTTAGCTTTCTTTTGTGATATCACCATTCAGTACATCTTAGCTTTCTTTTGTGATGACGCCATTCGTCAACTCGGCGAATCCAAAAATACTAGACATTCGAGCTGATATTCAAAACTATCTTGGAATCCCCATGTCAAAGAAGTTATTAAACAATTTAAAAAACATAGGTTTTATAAAAAGAATTTTTTACAAATGTAAAAAGATATAAAACTAAAATGCTACCTCACTCTGAAGAAAGTCTATATTTATAAAATTCGTTTAAGAATCAAGCCCTTATCTCATTCAAATTTTTCATCTTCGTCACTTTTTGAAAACATAATCCAAAATTTGTGTATGTGTTAACAAAATGCTGAACAATTAAGAATTTAAAAAATAAATATTCTAAAAAATTAGGGTTAAGGTCTAAAAGGTTGAGATGACGTAACGAAGAAATCACAACAAACTTTGGGAAAATCTGTAATGGAACAATTTATTAACTCCATTTCGCCTCGGGTGATCCAACAGTTATGGCACACGTGATGGGTTGGTCACGTGATTTCAGACGATCTCACAGCATTAACGAAAACGATATTTAAGGCCGTAAAATGAAATTGTTTGAATTAAAACTCGAACACTTTTAGGAGCATTTCTGAGTTGTCAAGGGGAGCAAGTTGGCGTGAGAAAAGGGAGTTAATTCCAATATTTTTTTGTCTTTGACATGATAAGCTTCAGCAGCCTCATCTGCAGTGGCGTAGCGAGGGGGGCAAGGGTGGAAATGCCCCGGGTGGCACTTGGCCATAGTTGCGGAAAATTCCTAGTCCTTCATTAGTTTATTAGAAACTTTTACAAGAAAGTGGAGCTTTTTATCGCATTAAAAGAAAAGCCAAACTTGGGACACATAAATATAAAAGTAGTCACTCATGAATAAGTGAACGACAGCAGCGGCATTATTTCAGATCAGAAGGGATCAGCAATCGGAATAAACCAAATAGACTATTAATAAAGGAATAACAATACGTTTTTGTAAAAATAAAAAATATATTAAAAAATTGCAAGAAGTTCTTGTTAGAATGTTTGGAATTTTGCAATCTTGTCAAAATTGCTTTTTTGGTCACAGAGAGGAAAATACTGTTGCAAATAAATGCAATATACTGAAATTGATGAATTAGTTTGAAAAGTACGATCCAGCACTCCGAGTACATCTGAAAAAGGGTAGAAATTGGTCATCTTAAATTCAAGCTGAGCTCATATAAATTTTAAGAGACTTTGTGAAAAATCATCTTTTTGGAACAAGATACAAAATAGGGTTCAATGTATTTAATATTTTTCACATAAAGATCAAACAAGTCTAGTTGTGTGGTATTGTCAAGTTTGAAAAAAATAGTAATTGTAGAATTTTTCAAAGATTTCAATGAAGCAACATTTAATCTGCATATGACATATCTGAAATTACTTCAAATATAATGATGTTGCAGAGACTCAACGTGTATTGATACTTCTTCGTGGCTGGAAAGTATACATGAATTAATTAAAACCGCAAAAACATAACATCTCAATATCATATCTCGCTCAAACAGTTCACAAACCCTGATTAATTAACATGATGCTCCAACTGAAACGAACTCTCAAACTATTTACACTGGAACGCTGTTATGCAATCTCTTCCATGTCTATACACGGTTTGGAATATCTAATTGCTTCTATAAGCAAGGATTAAACAAACTTCAGGATACAAAATAGTGTATATAGCATGAAGCCATTTTTAGGTTATTTTGAAATCTAAAGAAAAACTGATAGAGGCAGACGAAAAGCTCAATACATGAACAGATGCATGAACTTTGTTAGTCACAATAAATCTATTTATTTTTTACATTTGGAAACATGTACTTCATGAAGTCAATGATGCCCGAAATTATTTACAAAAGTATAGTGAAGTGATAAAATGCTTTGTAGAGGCTTCTTACTGAGAAACTATTGAAATACTTTAAGGACGCATACATTTTATGTGGAGACTTCATCCTTTTCATCGAACATTCCGATCCAAGAACGAGAAAGCAAATATTTTTTTATCGAAGCGAATATGTATCTATATTATGTAGAAAAACAGCTGTGAAAAAGTTGTATTTTTCATGAGATGAGATTACTGTAGATATGATTTTCGTACATCAGCTAATCTACTGGACTTGAAATTTTGCCTTGAAATTATATTACTCAAAATATCTCAAAAGACATTGTAAAGCAAGGAATAGTTTATCTGAAATGTTTCAAACAAAGAATAAATTAATTCAAGACCAATTGATGTATTCAAGTGTATTATTATTATTTAGGCTCGAAGTTATCTTGATTAAATCGAACGTTACTTACAACTGTCTTAAGCAGTGCAAGGTTTTAAGGTAGCTTCTTGAAAATAAAGTTAATAAAATTTAATTACGATAAATGATAAATACACTAAGAATGACTAATATATAGACATTATTTGTTATTGAGTATGACATGACTGACAACTTTGGCACATGAAAGGTTGTGCCATGGGGAAAAACAGAAAACATAAATTTTATTTTTAAAAATGAAAGCTTTTCTCTTCATTAATCATTTCTAACATAAAAAAATGTATAGTGTCCTTATTAATACTTCCTAAGAAAAACTATATTTTCTTTATGGCTTTTACATTTGGAAGGGGTGGGAGGGGTTTGGGGAGGGGTGGCAATTTGGGATATGCCCTAGGCGGCACATACCCAGGCCACGCAGCTGCTGATCTGTAGTCATTTTAGGCATTATATATATAGTGAAATACACTCCATTGTCATTTTTGATGAGTGAAATCTAAACTGTTTTTATTTTACGACTAGTGAGACTCAGTTTTATGATTATAGATTCTCATATGCACTATTGTCATTTTGTGACTAGTGAAACGATTCTGTTTAAATTATTATTTTAGGACTTGTGAGATCCACTCTGATATTATTTTAGATTTAGTTACATTCAAATCTACCGTCATTTTGACTACTTAAACCCACTTTGAAATTTTAACACCAGTGAAAATTTCTAAAAAAAACAAACATCACTGTTAATTTAAACCATTGAACTTTAAACACAACAATTTCAATCGAGAATTTTCAATTTATTCTAAAATGGCGCCGTTCATTCAGAAGAAACACGTTTCAAATACTAGAAATAATGAAAATATATCCGCTATAGTTTGCCCCCAAGTGTGACATAAGTCTGTATTAACTTGGTCGTAATGTTTTAGCAATAAAAATGTTATTTTTTTTAAACATTGCTCTAAGGCATTATTTATTTCTGGTAGTATCCAACGGAACTGTAGTTTATCTGTTGCAAATATTATACTTAATTGGTTAAAACACTTTTTGTTTAGCAGTTGTACATATTGCATTTAATTGGTTTAAACACTTCTTGTTTATCTGTTGTAAATATTGAATTTAATGGGTTAAAACTTACTTAAAACACTTCTTGTTTATGTGTTGTATATGGTGTGGGATGTGTGGGATAGGTTGCTTGTATGTGGTGTGGGATGTGGGATAGGTTGCTTGTATGTGGTGTGGGATGTGCGATAGGTTGCTTGTATGTGGTGTGGGATGTGGGATAGGTTGCTTGTATGCGGTGTGGGATGTGCGATAGGTTGCTTGTATGTGGTGTGGGATGTGTGGGGTTGTGTGTGGTGTGGTATGTGGGATGTGTGGGTTGTATGGGATGTGGTATGTGGGATGTGTGGGTTCTATGGGGTGTGGGATGTGTGGGTTGTATGTGGTGTGGTATGTGAGATGTGTGGGTTATATGTGGTGTGGTAAGTGGGATGTGTGGGTTGAATCGGGTGTGTTATGTGGGATGTGTGGGTTGTATGTGGTGTGGTAAGTGGGGTGTGTGGGTTGTATCGGGTGTGTCATATGGGATGTGTGAGTTGCATGTGGTGTGGTATGTGGGATGTTTGGGTTGTATCGGGTGTGTTATGTGGGATGTGTGGGTTGTATGTGGTGTGTCATATGGGATGTGTGAGTTGCATGTGGTGTGGTATGTTGGATGTTTGGGTTGTATCGGGTGTGTTATGTGGGATGTGTGGGTTGTATGTGGTGTGGTAAGTGGGGTGTGTGGGTTGTATCGGGTGTGTTATGTGGGATGTGTGGGTTGTATGTGGTGTGGTATGTGGGATGTGTGGGATGTATCGGGTGTGTTGTGTGGGTTGTATGTGGTGTGGTAAGTGGGATGTGTGGGTTTTATGGGGTGTCGTATGTGGGTTGTGTGGATTGTATGAGATGTGGTGTGTGTTTTATGTGTGGGTAGTATGGGGTGTGGTATGTTGGATGTGTGGGGTGTGGTATGTGGTAAGTTTGGGGTGTGGTATGTGGGATGTGTGGGTGTGGTATGTGGTATGTGCGGGTTGTGGTATGTGCGTGAGTGTAGGGATATGTGGGCTCATTTGTTAAGTCTTCTCAATACACTAGTGTGGACATTATGTTGAGGGACAACCTGTGAAGTCACAAAACCAAGCTACCCCACTGAGAATACTTCTTAATTGTTCTCTATTGTTTAGAGAATATAGTCTAGCTTATGTTATATTAATGTATAATGTATATATTCATTCCCTTTTGGATTATTTCTTTTAACCATGTATTTATATTTTAAAAAATGAAGTGAAGAATTTTTCTTTAATGTAGATCCTTGAAGACTCCTGAATCAAATGTATCGAATTATGTCGGCTGACGGTCTCCTCCTAGAGGCGGGCTCCACTAAGAGCATCACTGCACGCTTATAAACAATGATTGGATTTTCAATACCACACCCTCTCCCTCCCTCCAAATGCCCGGAGGCAGATGATTATAATTATAACATCTTTAGCAAGGCAAGATTTAAACCAAATGGCCAGAATTGAGCCTGGAAACCTTGTAGACAATTGAAATTTAGAGCAAGACATTAAATAGACAATACAAGATCGCCAACGTTTTTTCTTTTCAAAGAGAGGTACGGCGTTATATGTTGGGATATAGGTTTGTGTTTAAACAGGGAGATAAGGCTTGTGTTAAAACAGGGAGATAAGGCTTGTGTTTAAACGGGGAGATATGTCTTATGTTTAAACGGGGAGATAAGTCTTGTGTTTAAACAGGGAGATAAGTCTTGTGTTTAAACATGGAGATAAGGCTTGTGTTTAAACAGGTAGATATGTTTGTGTTTAAACAGGGAGATAGGGTTGTGTTTAAACAGTGAGATAGTGTTTGTGTTTAAACAGGGAGATATGTTTGTGTTTAATCAGGGAGATAGGGCTGTGTTTAAATGGAAAGATGGTGTTTGTATTTAAACAGGGAGATAGGGTTGTGTTTGAAATTGGGTAAAACGTTTTATGTTTAAACTGGGAGATAGTTTCATCATTTTGCTGCCTCACATATCTGCAAGAGGATTTTGTGCACCATGCAAATTGTACCCATCGAACTAATAAAGATATTAATGGAGACTTTATATACACTATAAATAACATAAACCTAGAAGAGGAAACATAAAACACTTTATTCCTAACCAATAGACCAGGACTAGTGATAGACTGTACAATAATTCCTGGGCTGTCCGACCATGATAAAAACTTTAAGGCTTAAGACACATCATTTAAAAATTTATTTTCAAAATGAAAAACCATTTCTTTAAATGATTGACGTATCATTTTGCTTTAAATCTATGTACTGTAATTAATGTAGCTGTTTTTGGTATGAATGCTAATTTATTATTTATATACTACCTTCATGTAAAGCGCTGTGAAGTTCCTTGCTGGGATACAGCGCTATATAAAAATATATTCATTATTATTATAAGGCTACCAATGTAAAGAGGATACACAAAAATACTTAAAGATTAAACACTTGACACAAAAACTTAGTCGTAACCTCCGAAACGAATATTTGAACAATGTAATTACAGTCGAACCCACTTACCTCGACCTCGGATAACTCGCCAGCCCTATTAAGTAAACGTTTTTTTTTTTTTTTTTTGAAGGCGAACCGCCTTAGCATTTCCTCATCGTTTCTGTCGGTTCTTTTATGTCGCCGAACCCTGATATATCGAGCACAAATGAGGGCAAAATTTGCCACTTAACGTTGGATATCTCGATCCCAATGAGTGCCCATCACCAATCACCAGCTTTTGAAAATGTTAGTTATCGATGCCACCTATGGCGGATTAAAGGGGGGCTGAACGGGCTATAGCCAGGGGCCCCCGACTGTTTGGGGCCCCCAAACTTTTTATATTTTATAATAAAAGTGTACAAATGTTTCACGAACCTTTGAAAATATAAGAAATTAAAAAATGTATAAATCTTATCTATTAAACTGATCGCTATTCAGACCTGATAGTCTTAATAATCGAAAAACTTGATTTGATTGGCTCACTAAGTGAACATAATATAAAATATGGTTTATATTTTTAAAATTTCCTAATTTTGGGAAGGTACGCTGGCCGTGAGGAAAAAGCATAGACGCGTGATGCAAGCGGTGTCGGGATCGATTCCCAGTGGTGGAATTTTTTTTTTTTAATTTCTTTTCACACTCAACTAACATATCGGCGAACACTTGTAACAGTTATTTCTTCGTGTTCGTTTTTTTTTTCATTATTAATATTTAGTTACAGTCTTATATTAGCTGCTAGCTATCATTTTATTTTAAAGGACGCTGGATGGATAGGGCCCCCGTTTGGTTGCAGCCCGGGGCCCCGTGCAGTCTTAATCCGCCCCTGGATGCCACTTCATCATCTCACTACCGTATTTTCGCGTAGACAAGACACGTCTTATACAAAGTTTTACGTACCTCTCACCCATGGTGCATCTTATATTAGTGGGAGTCTTATCTTCGTTATTTTTGAACATGAACGATACAGCGTGTGATTGTGATATTGAAGGACGATTATTGCGGTTGATATTCAATTTTCATTCCTAGTTGTAAAACCTTTAACCCTTTTGAAAAAAAAAAAAAAAAAAAAAAAAAAAAAGACAGTTTTACTGTCCGGTCCGTATTTTTTCCTGATTTTTTATAGAACCAACAAAGAGACTGCGTATAAAATGTTCGCCTCGCGCAGTCTTGATAGTGACCTCAAAGAACAGGTGACGTCACGGCCCGCCTGTATTAGTTCTCTGACTATGTTTCGCCAACTAAGGGAATTTGGGAAAAAAAATCTTTCACGACCTGAACTCCATTAACAGTGATGACGTGTATTTTACCACGTTTATATTAGTTTGCCGTCTTGTCTGGATTTCCGGGGCAAAAATTGAATTCCTTATTTGAACCACTTCTGATCATCCAATTTTGATGAAATTTTGCATGCATACTTGATTCACATGACAATTTAATATTTCATTAATTATAGTACTCAATTCTACTTAATTAATTAATTAAATACTAATCAAAATGCCTATTATTTCTTGTGTGTGAGGGAGACAACCAAGGAAATACAACAACAAAGGGAAGTTTTTCTTAATTTGCTTTCTTGTCTGGATGTCTTTCTTGTCTGGATGTTTTGATGAAATTTTGCATGCATACTTGATTCACATGACAATTTAATATTTCATTAATTATAGTACTCAATTCTACTTAAATGAAAACTAAAAAGTATAAAATAAAAATATTTAAAAACAAGTTTTAAAGATACCACGTTTTGTGAACTAAAAAGAAGAAAATAAACTAAAAACGTGGGGCGCATTCGGCTGAAATTAAATGAAGTATCATATATAGACTGTGGAGGAATTTGAAACTGAAAAGTTTAATGTAAAAGCATTAATAGACCAAATTTCAGCCGAATGCGCCCCACGTTTTTAGTTTATTTTCTTCTTTTTAGTTCACAAAACGTGGTATCTTTAAAACTTGTTTTTAAATATTTTTATTTATATTATGTACATACTGGAATAACGGCAACGCTGTTGTGTAAAAGAAATCTCCAAAACACGTGCATGAACTTTCTCATTTATTAAAGCACATCAAGTCCATAAAGAAATGTCAAAGGCATGTTAATATTTTGACGCAATATTGGTTTTCGTTTACCTCCATCATCGGCTTTCTCGGCGTTTTTTTGACAAAACCCTAGGCCGGCGACATAACCGGATTCAACTGTACTAAAGATAACAATAAAAACTTATGGTCTTTATCAAATCCAAAAATAAAAAGCCTACAGTGAGTAGCCACACTAAAAGGCTCAAATAATAAGACCTATGATGATAATGAGACTAAAGCTAATATCCTTAACACATATTTTGCATCATCAGTTTCTGCCTCAGGTGACAAGGAAGTTTTAATAAAGTTAAAATAAAATGGAAGAAATAGGTAACTTAACATAAAAAATATCATGTGTAAATTACTAGAACACATAATATACAGCAGAATAGTTAACCACCTTGACAAATGTAATGCCCGTTGCCCCCATAAACACGGCTTTAGATAAAACAGATCATGTGAAACACAATTAATAGGTCCAATAGACGAACTATCAAAGGGCTTAGACAATAATGATCAAATAGATACAATATTAATACACTTATTAAAAGCATTTGACAAAGTTCACCCCCTTAGTTTACTAAATAAATTTAACTACTTTGGAAGCTCAGGTCCCTTACATCACTGGATCCAAGACTTCATCTGGGGGAGGAAGCAAACTGTAATAATTAATAAATCTAAATCGGCACCATTAAAGGTAAACTCAGGAGTTCCACAAGGAACTGTGTTAGGTCACTTAGTCTTTTAAATTTATATAAATGATTTACCCTACAATATCTCAACAGGAACTAAAGTTAGATTATTTGCTGATGATTGTATAAACTATAGAGCAATTAAGTCAGAACAAGAGAGCAAAATTTTACAAAAAGACTTAGACGAATTAATAAAATGGAAAACTAACTGGAGTATGTCTTTCCACCCAGAAAAATGTCAACTGATAAGAGTAACCAAGAAAAAAAAACACAAATGAAATACAAAATTTATCATTCATGGAAAAGAACTAACCCAAACTAAAGATGCAAAATACTTAGGTGTCATAATAAATGAAAAACTATCATGGAATCCCCATGACGATGAAGTTATTAAAAGATAAAACAAAACCTTAGGCTTAAATAGAAAGAAAATTTTATAAATTGTATAGAGATATAAAACTAAAATGCTACCTCACCCTGGTGAGACCTATACTAGAATATGTATCTTCTGTATGGGACCATACAAAGAAAAAATTGATAAACTAGAACAAATTCATAAAAGAGCGGCCAGATTCATTACTGGAGAATATTCAAAACTCACAAGAGTAACACCATTAGTTAAATCATTAAACCTTGAAACACTAGAGGATAGAAGAACCAAGAGTAAAATAGTAATTATACATAATGCAATCAATTTTAATTTAGAAATACAACACAAAGATAACTTAATACAACCCTCACATAGACATAAGGATAAAAACACCTTTCTTATTCCGTATTCAAGAACAAAGACATACAAGTTTTCTTTTTTCCCGTCCGGAATTCCGGCATGGAATTGGTAGTCTAATGAAATCAGGAAAGCCAACACTTTATCAACATTTAAAACTCTGATAAGAATGCAGGACTTAACACAAACCATAGATAAGCGTAGGACGCAATAATTTTCTGTATAGAAGGAGCGTCTGTAACAGATAAGATAAGTTAAGATAAAAAGATAAGAACTGCCAGTGGTTACAAAAAAGACATACGAAAATGTAGAGTCTAGAATTAAGATAAAAAATGTTTTTAAATTTTAATTACACCGGCATTACATTCATTTCATTTTACGACCTGGAAAAATAAACAAAATTACTTTATCGAAATTTGCGATCGAACGTGATTGATTTGTGTGCACTTATCAGCACATTACTTCATCGATTTTTTTCTAAGTACTAACAGGTGGTTAATAATGATAAAATGCTATGAATTATGCCTTTTTTTTTTTTAATAACTTTAACATGTATTCAAAACATCACATAGTTTCGACATTTCTGATTCATATAATTTCATCGTTGCAGAAAATATCCACGAGTCCATTCATTATTTAAGATGAAGCCGCGGGCCAGTTAAGCTTAAAGCGCGGACCGCATTTAAACCGTGGGCTGGATTTAGGATACCCCTGCTCTATAACTAGAAGTCTTAGAAATTTTGAACGTAATGAATTTGAAAAATAAAGGTTTGCCAATTTCTTTTTTTTTTTTTACATATACCAACAAAAAGGCAATCATCGTCATCAAAATAATAACTTGTGTTTTGTTTCTGAACTCTTCACCGCATAATTTTAAAAAAAGGAAAGTAAATATTTTATAAAGTATAATTAAAAATTGTGATACTTGGAACAATACCATTTCCAGATGACGTTAGTAAAAAGCTAAAAAGCTTTAATAAAATCATTTTGCTTTTTAAAATGTCACAAAACAATAAATTTTCTCGAACCTTCTTCCTGTATCAAAAAAAAAACCCATGTAACCAAATAACTTTGCTAAAATATTTTTTTTTTTAAAAAGGAAGTTTTCATGATGTCATTGGCACAAACAAAAATTATCAAAGACACAAAATATTTTTGAGGTAATCTCTAACACAAAGTGTACCCACCGGAATGTGTAGGAAATAAACCTCACTGACTGGCGACTTCTGGGGGAAAACTCCGTAGAACCAGGGGCATGTGACCACAGGGGAGACTATGCTCGGCTCTCAGGGGCTCCACCCTCTTGTTCACCCGCAGAGTTACCTCCACCACGTCGGGCCTCGTTAGCAGCGTGAGGGATGTCATTGTTTTGAGACCTTTTAAACAATTTCTCACATGTGAGGGGGGCGGGGGACCTTCAATAAGTTCCTCTCTTTGCAAACACAATCATATTGTCTCTGCAGTATGGTGCTCTGCTGGGTCAAGTTTGTCATTATTTCTATTATTACAGGACTGGGAATAGACTTTCAGAACAGAGATAATGTTCTAACACTCAGTATATTTTGTGATAGGTCATTGGATACACGCAAATTTTGTGATAGTTCATTGGATACACGCAAATTTTGTGATAGGTCATTGGATACACGCAAATTTTGTGATAGGTGTTTGGATACACGCAAATTTTTTTGACAGGTCATTGGATACATGCAAATTTTGTGATAGGTCATTGGTTACACGCAAAATTTGTGAAAGGTCATTGGATACACGCAAAATTTTTTGATAGTTCATTGGATATACGCAAATTTTGTGATAGGTCATTGGATACACGCAAATTTTGTGAAAGTTCATTGGATACATGCGAATTGTGTAATAGGTCATTGGATACACGCAAATTTTGTGAAAGGTCATTGGATACACGCAAATTTTATGAAGGTCATTGGATACACGCTGTTGTAATAGGTCATTGGTTATGCGCTAATGTTGTAATAGACCATTGAATCCACGATAACGTTGTTATGGCAGTGAAGCATAAAGCCCCTGGTAAGTCCCAATCAGATGAAGTGGATGCTGATTATGCGGCGACACTATTTGTCATGCAAATGTCATCCGCTAAAAAAATTAATTAATAAAAGCTAACCACCACGTAAAACAATTTACATTAACAACCAAATTCAATGCCTCATTTAATATCACAAATCTAATCATAACATTCAACTCTAAATTTACAATGATATTTAACTATCGCGTACAAGCCTACCTTAAGCAATAAAATTAACTACCATATAAAACAATAACATTCAAGAATTTGCTGGATCAACTAAGATTCCGTTGATTGTTTCAGTAAGTGCTGTTTTTACAATTTTATTTGGTTGTTATTGTTGTTTTATTATTTATTTCACTTTAATCTTGAAGCATTTAACCCACAAACTGACACGAACAGAGCTTCATAGTTGTAACGTAATCACATTCGTTAGTTACCGGACATGTTTCTGAACAGATTTCTCTCCCTTTTCTCGAGGCTGCGCTCCCCTGTTAATGTCACGTGTTCAATGTCATTACATCAAATCTACAACATAAATATCTAAGTAAACGTGCAACTGGTTGAGGTTGAAATATCAGTAAGTGAAAATAACCATTAAACTCTTTGTCTAAAATTCTTCTTTAAAATTGTCTAGAGTTTTGTTCATTGCATAAATTCCACCGAAAATAATTATTTTTGAGAGAACAATTAATGTGACGCGTGCAACGTTCATTTAAATTTTAAGGGATTAAATATTGTTTTTGTTGTTTATAAAAAAAAATCTTTGGATTTCAGTAAGACACCAGTACATGCAAGTGATTGTGATTGGATAAACAAAATGTAATTAAATTATTACCATTATTTTCATTGAATTCAGTTCAAAACGAGAAAAATTCTCCGACAATTTTCCAAATTGGATTTTAATATTTTGAAATCCCTGTTAATACTGTTAGTAAAAACAATAATAAAGGGATAGTTCATTAAAAAAATTGTACATTTCGTTTGTAAAATTGTCAAAGTGTAAACGAAACGAAACGCTAAGGGGTCGACCATAAATGACGTCACGCGATTTCGGCCGCTTTTTACCCCCCCTCCCCCCTTGTACAATTTGTCACAAAAACTTAGACTTCCCCCAATTTTTTATTTACAATATGAAAAAAGCTTTGGACCTCCTCCCCTAAAAGCTGTATTGTCTAATTGAACATTAGCATGTTGCAAATTATTTTTTAAATTTAATTTAAATATGTATTTAGTGTAAGTCTGCACTCTAACTCTATCACGTGTGATGCCATTGAACATGTCATGTTATCAACTGCAAGCAAACAAATATTTAAGTGGAGCTTTTATTTAAAGTTGCACGTTTTTTATGTGAATTCACACTTCTTAAACATCCCCCTCCCCCTCTTCCCACATCGTCACAAAAACGTGACCCCCTCCCCCTAGGCGAGTGATGTCATTTATGAAGGACCCCGTAATTCTCATTGGTAAAACTTTTTGACGCAATCATATTCGAAATAATGTTTCCGTAAAACGTTTGAAATTATTTTTAAAAAAAAATATTTTAAAAAAAGTTTTAAAGATACCACGTTTTGTGAACTAAAAAGAAGAAAATAAATTTTTTCTTGGGCTATGTTGGAACTTCCCTTCCCCTGGGCTGAGCCAGAACTGTTTTGTTGGATGCACATTGTGGACATTTTGTACATACACACTCTTACACACCAAAATATTTTCGAACTAAAAACGTGGGGCGCATTCGGCTGAANTTCAGCCGAATGCGCCCCACGTTTTTAGTTCGAAAATATTTTGGTGTGTAAGAGTGTGTATGTACAAAATGTCCACAATGTGCATCCAACAAAACAGTTCTGGCTCAGCCCAGGGGAAGGGAAGTTCCAACATAGCCCAAGAAAAAAATTATTTTCTTCTTTTTAGTTCACAAAACGTGGTATCTTTAAAACTTTTTTTAAAATATTTTTATTTTATACTTTTTAGTTCAAATGAAAAACGTGGTGTTTTAAAAAGCTTTTATATATATATATTATTAATCTAAGCTATTATATTTAGATCACATTTAAATATTAAACATATAATTAATTTCAAAACAGACAATCTAATCCCATAAATTGTCTGTTGAGATTTACATGCCTGCTTAACGAAACATTTTCCGGAAAACACAAGAAATCATTGACATTTGATTAGTTATTCCATATAAGGAAAAATAGAATTTAATTCTACTATAATTAAGTAGAATTGAGTACTATAATTAATGAAATATTAAATTGTCATGTGAATCAAGTATGCATGCAAAATTTCATCAAAATTGGATGATCAGAAGTGGTTCAAAAAAGGAATTCAATTTTTGCCCCGGAAAGACATCCAGACAAGAAAGCAAACTAAGAAAAACGTGGTAATAATATATTTGTACAGGCTGCCACCTCAGTCCCCCACCTCCACCCCCATCACACACAAATTGATCCTAATTTAATGTTCAGTTTAGCGCCGTTTAATGGATCACTTTCATGGATGATGCGATAGAATACTAACTAATAAAAAATCTTTTGTTTTAATTTTTAAAGTAAGATTTAGCCAACAGTTACTGACGTCAGTTCCGAGACTCATTGACGTACGGGCACCTGACGTATGACTAGAATAATGTCTGGTAAAATAATAAATGATTTTTTGACACAGAATAATCTATATATATATATAATTCTCATTATGGTCCAACCATGCCGGACAACAAGCAAATAGCTGTATGACCCATCCGACCAATCGGATTGCACGAAAAAGTAATGCACAACATGGGGGGGTCATCGAGAACAATTCGTTGAATTGAGGTCAATTACTATGAATGTTCTTTCAGAACAACAAAATAGCATGTATTTCGTAGTGTAGTGGTTATTACATTCGCCTAACACGCGGAAGGTCGTAGGTTTAATCCCCATCTATGACATTACTTAATTAATTTTTAAAAATGTTTGTGTTTGTGCCCATTCATTTCCCACTTTCTTTTCGATCAAGACTTCGCAACACCATAACAAGCACAAGACGAGTGGATATAAGCTTGACGAATTACCTTTGTCAGGTTATGCCAATTAGTTTATTGTTGGCACGCTAGGGGTGGGGGTGGCAAGTTGCTAACTACAGTGCACATGTTTCCAGATCAACAATGCGTCGCAGTTATCCCCGCATCCGAGGTTCATTCGCGTTGTTCTGATTTCATCGTGATGTTGCTTGTGTCTGTTCACCTCCCCCCCCCCAATTTCTTTGCACTATCTATGAGCAAATCTGCGGCATCTAGTGCTATATAATTCCACTGGCGGGCGGCTCAGTATTGTTTTTATGTTGTCAGTGGCATGTACCCAAACTATATCTGGCTTACACGTGACTCTCAATTACTTACACCAGTCTTACAGCTGACTCATTCACTAGTTACAGCTGACTTACATATGACACATATTACCGATTACCAATGTAAGAAAACATAACATTCTACCATTACGTCATTAGACATAACATTATACTATTACTTTATCAGGATATATAACAATAGACATTATAACATTAAACTATTAATTTTTCAGACAATATAAAATTATATTATAACGTCATTAGACAAAATAACATTCTAATATTACTTAAAATCACGTGCCGACCGCCATCTCCAGATACTTCGATCTAGATTTCAAAATTTCGCAACCTAGTTTCTACCCCTCCCACCACTCACTCAAAGAACTGGTGTAATTAACATTTTCATGCGTCAATCACCTGAGATCTCTGCCTCCCTCCCTCCCCCCACACCGCCTGTCAGACAACACCCTGGGAGACTAATCACAGAGCTGAGCTACAACATAAAGATGATATGATTATAGTACTGGAATCTTTCCCAACTGCCAGTCATTTAAATCGTGAAGTATTTAGACTCATGGTGGAGCTCCCATATTTAATTAAACTCACTCCCAGCTGTTAAAGTATCAGAATGGTTTTATGTTGTTGATTTATTAAATTTCTCAAATTGTATTATTTTATTCTTATTTCTTTTTTTTTACCTTGGATAATTGTTGTGTTTAAAAAAATCGTATTGACAATGCAGCTTTACCTTTATCAGACATTAAATGTATTCCCGCTCTACAATAGTGGGGGGGGGGGGGGATGAATTTAATGTTGGATAAAGTTAAAAATTTTGAGACTCGACGCTTCAGTCCGATCCACCTAGCCCCACCCAGCCACCACACACCGAAGGCTCTAGAATGTATAGTCTAAAAATAGTCAAGATGATGTACGACCAGTTGGTGACGTGTTATGTTTAGATGACCTGGGGACTTTGTTCTCACGACGTGACTTTATTGCCAATGACGTGTCTCTAAATGGTTCGATTAACTGCATCGTGTCACGTGATTTATTATTTTTAAAAGACACGTTTCAAAATTCCAAGAAGTTAAGTGTTAACCCTTTTTTTTCCATTGAATTTTCGCATCAATTTTTGTAAATTATGTTTTACAGACCTTCTGTCACTGGGGAGAGTTCATCTTAGTCCGTTATCTGTTGTATTGACAGTCTTGATACACACTGTCATCTTATTGCACCTAACATCATATATGATCTGCTTCAGAAGCTCCTTTTATACAGAAGATTATTGCGTCCTACGCTTATCCACGGTATTCGTCTTATAGTCTTGCATTTGTGTTAGAGTTTTAAATGTTGACTTACTCATGACTCCATCTATATTCTACTGACTTACACATGACTTCACCTGACTTACACATGGCTCCACCTGACTTACACATGACTCCATCTGACTTACACATGGCTCCACCTGACTTACACATGACTCCACCTGACTTACACATGACTCCACCTGTCTTACACATGACTCCACCTGACTTACACATGGCTCCACCTGACTGACACATGGCTCCACCTGACTTACACATGACTCCACCTGACTTACACATGATTCCACCTGACTTACACATGGCTCCACCCGACTTACACATGACTCCACCCGACTTACACATGACTCCACCTGACTTACACATGGCTCCACCTGACTTACACATGGCTCCACCTGACTTACACATGGCTCCACCTGACTTACACATGACTCCACCTGACTTACACATGACTCCAGCTGACTTAAACATGGCTCCACCTGACTTACACATGGCTCCACCTGACTTACACATGACTCCACCTGACTTACACATGGCTCCACCTGACTTACACATGACTCCACCTGACTTACACATGACTCAACCTGACTGACACATGACTCCACCTGACTTACACATGATTCCACCCGACTTACACATGGCTCCACCTGACTTACACATGACTCCACCTGACTTACACATGGCTCCACCTGACTTACACATGACTCAAGCTGACTTACACATGACTCCACGTGACTTACACATGACTCCACCCAACTTACACATGACTCCACCCGACTTACACATGGCTCCACCCAACTTACAAATGACTCCACCCGACTTACACATGACTCCACCCAGTGGCGTAGCTAGGGGGGCTGGTGGGGGCGGTCCGCCCCGGGCGGCACGCATTCAAAGGGCGGCATTTGTGGGCATTTGAAAATTAAAGCCATTTCCGAAAACCTCCCTTTTTCTTTTTAAGGGGCAAAACCAAGGATAAACAAAAATATTCTTAATTTTGAGTCTTAATGAACGGTTTCGTACATTTTGTTTTATTACATAGTGGTTGCTATAACTAAAGCAAAACCGTTAAAAATTTTAAAAACGTTCAAAAAAGGTAACGATTTGTTTGAAAAAGTAAGAACTATACATCAGATGGCGCTTTTATAAGAAAACTGCACAAAAACATCAACACGTCACCGCTGGACCGAATATATGTACTATAAATATCGCCAAGGCAGTTTTTGCGTGGAATTTTGACATGCGCAGAATGATGTGCTTACAAGTACCTACATGATATGGTGGTTCAAATATTGTGTTTAACTTGCAAGTAGTAATTTGTATAACTGTTCCAGTTTTCATAAGATTATTGTTAGGTAACTTATTACAAATTATTTCTTTTTTTGGTTTATTGCATTAAAGTAGCACATATAGCTTGTGTTTTTCATTAAAGTACGGTTATTCATTAAAAATGAACGGTTATTCATTTCTCCGTTAATAAACACCACAATAACATACATAATTTCGAAAAAGACATAGATCTACTTAAAAATTGTAAGCGTCTTGGAAAAATTGACATCTGAAGTAAGTAGTAAAACGATATCAGATGCTGGAATTTTACTCAGTTTAATGCAATCATTTTCTTTACTTTGGTATCTCAATTTATGGGAACGCGTCTTTTTCAAATTAATGCAAACTCATTTCATGTAACAAAGACATATGATATGTGCTGTTATAGAGAGTTGGAGATATCAACTGTACACATGTTAGATTAAATAAAATATGAGTGGGAAAAATTCAGATGACGTGGTCCTATCTTTAGAGCAAGAAGTACAACGAGAAATGTTTTTTATCCATAGATGTAATTATGAACGAAAATAAAAGAACGCGCTGATGAGTTACATGTCCTTGCAAGAAAAGAATCGTGTATAATTTATAATACCATGTAGCCTACTAAATGAAGAATTAGAACATCAAATAAATTTCTTTATTTACATTGATAAAGAATTGTTCGATATTGAAAAAAAAGTATCTTTGTTTTTATGGCAGTACACAGGCCGGTCTTAGCAAGTGCGGGGCCCTATGCAGCTTAGTATGTAAAGAAGGTTACCCAGTTTGGGTAGGGATAAGGTATTAATAAGGATAATTAGTGAGCATCAAGATAGGTGCGGCCTATGAAAGCGCGGGGCCCAGTTCGACCGCATAGTTTACAGTACCCTGAGATCATTGGCTGTACCTACACTACAAGAAGAGGCGTTATTATAGAAAAACGAGGGGAAATGCCCCCCCCCTCCACTTGATCTATTAAAATATATTCAACAGTATAGATTGGAAAATTCTTTACCCAACATTATAACTTTGCTAAGAATTTTTTTTAACAATTCCTATCAGTGTATCTAGTTGTGAAAGGAGCTTCTCCAAACTGAAGTTTAAAAAAAATATATATATTCGCTCCACAATAAGTGATTTAAGACAACAAAATCTTGCAATATTGTCCAAAGAACAAGATATTACAAATAATTTAAATTTTGATAACGTAATACACGATTTTTCTACTATGAAAGTTAGGTAAGTAAGTAAATGTATAAATAATAAAAAATATGTTTACATACTGATGTATTAAATTTCTTTGTTTATAAAAAAAAATCATATATTTATAAACTAAAAATAAAATTTAAAAAATTGTTAATGTTTTTGTGTTTGTTTGTTTTTTTTTTTTTTTTTTTTTTTTTNAAATATGATTTGTCTTATTTGGGGGGGGGGGACCTACGACCCTTATAACTTTCTTGTGACCTTCAAAACAATTATTTTGTATTTTTATAAATGTGTATTTATAGGTATATAATCTTATGTTGTCTCTTTTATTACTGCTTACATAAATATTGCATGCGATGGTAAAATTATTCCCCACCTTTTAAAATGCTCTTCATTTCAATTACTATTATTTATTAATGTTTATTAATTTATAAAACACTCCATAAATGACGTCACGTAATTTCGGCCGATTTTTCACCCCCTGCCCCCTCGTCGCAACGTCACGAAAAGAAAACTTAGACCCCTTGAAGAGGCCCTTCCTTAATTTGACGACACAAAGACCCCTCCCCCCGAAAAAAAAAGCAGCCGTATTTTCTATTTGAAAATATGTTTTTAGTGTAAGGCTGCACTCTAATATCGTAACACGCGTGAAACCACGTGAAACGTCATCAAATAAAGTGTCGGTAATCATATATTTAAGTGGGACTTTTATTTAAAGCTGCGCGTTCTGAATGACGTCAAATGTGTGACTCCCCTCCCCCAGTGCGTGACGTCATTTATGGGCGGCCCTAAAAGGGCGGCATATTGGAGACCGCCCCGGGCGGCCAAAGCTCTAGCTACACCACTGACTCCACCTGACTTACATGAATGGATCATGTTTTTTTTTTTTTGTTTTTTGTTTTTTTTTTTTGGTTATCTGCCCGAACTTTGTTGCGGCTGAATGCAGTGGCGTCGCTAGGGGGTGCGGTGGGGGCGGGCCGCCCCGGGTGCCACCATCAGGGGGTGACACCAGACAGTAAAATTCTATATATTCCCGTTATTTATCACTGGAAAACTTGGAGGAGTTCTATGGGTTAAATCATGACGAGGTGACACTAGGAGCTACCGCCCCGGGTGACACCATGAGCTACCACCCCGGGTGACACCAACCCTAGTGACGCCTCTGGCTGAATGACCACATCGAATAACAGAGATAATCATGTTTGGTTTAAATTAAATATTTAAATGTTTGATGTGTTTACAAACTGAGGGGGGAGGGAGAATTGTTCCCGAGGCTGGCAGTGGCATCACCGGTAGGACATCGGGAATAGGGAATCGTAAGGTAGGGCATCACGAAGGTAGTGAAGACAAGAAGTAATTTATTTTAAGGTAATTGTCGTTTAGAAGGTTTGGGATTAGATCTGTTATCTTATCTTAGATATACAGACGCTCCTTCTATGCAGAAGATAATTGCGTCCACAGACCATAACAGATGATCTGTTGGCAAGTGATGCAGCGGTCACAGGCCACGGCTATGAGGGTTCCACGCATTACCCAGCCGCCTAACTATTGTTAGCTGGGTGACTCAGGGACTCCTTCGAACACAGGAACAAATCCTTGCCTTCGCATGGATTCGAACCCGTGACCATCGGTACGCCAGTCGAGCGCGCTCGCCACTCGACCACCGTATCCCAACTCAACTGTTGGTAGATACGATACTTCAAAGATATTCCATACAGTAGCTGTTCTGATTGATCAACTTGTATAGTAGATGTTCTGTATTGACAATTGTGTATATTAGCTGTTCTGTATGACAAACTTGTATTCAGGCTGTTATGTATGAACAACATATATAGTTGCTGTTCTTTATGACAAATGTGTATATTAGTTGTTATCTGAATTGCAAAATTGTATAATAGCTTTTGTGTATGACAAACGTGTATTGTAGCTGTTCTGTATGAACAACTTGAATAGTAGCTGCTCTGCATGACAAATGTGTATAGTGGATCTAGTTATTTTCTGAATGACAAACTTGTATAGTAGCTGTTCTGTGTGAAGAACTTATTTTAGTAACTCTCCTATGTAATAAACTTGTATACCTTTTCATTCACAGACGCTCCTTCTATACTCGATGCAAACGCCTGTAGTCCTTGTTTACCTACACGGGAAATAAGATTTTCAATTTTTATAAATCTCATATAAGAAAAAAAACATTTTGGGGCCCCGGCCCCCATGAGTGTGTATTTCTAAATTCTTTTACACCGACTTTCGTCGTGAGAGGGTAATTAACAATTTCCCAAAGTTTCATGCTCCTGCTACATTTAAAATTGAAAAAATAGTGATGAGTCGGTTTATAATATAAGAAAAACTAAGAAAAATTTTTGTCGGGAGATTGTAGCCTACTCAACAATTTCCCAAAGTTTCATGCTTCTACCTACACGGGAAATGACAAATTAGTGATTTTCAGTTTTTAAAGAGTATATATTTGAAAAAAAACTACATTTAGGCCCCCGGTCCCCAGTAAAGGATATTTGAAATATTTTCAACCTGCTACTATCGCGAATGTGAATTTAGCAACTCCCCAACGTTTTATGTGTCTACCTACACGGGCAATAAGTGAATTATAGATTTTGATTTTTTATAAATCTCATATTAGAAAAAATACGTTTTTAAGGCCCCGGCCACCATGGGTGTGTATTTAAAAATTCTTTCACACCGACTTTCGTCGTGAGAGGGTACTTAACAATTTTCCAAAGTTTCATGCTCCTACCTGCACGGAAAATCGGAGAATTGGTTTTAAATATAAGAAAAACTATATTTGGGCCACCGGTCCCCTATGAGAAGGAATTTTAACATTCTTTTTTGCCAATTTTTGTCAGGAGCGTATACTCAAAAAATTAACCAAAGTTTCATGCTTCTATCTATACAGGAAATAGGAGAATTAGTGATTTTCAATTTTTATATAGCTCATATAAGGAAAAAACCATTTTTGGGGCCCCGGCCCCCATGAGTGGGAAATTTAACTCTTTTTTTTCGATTATAATTGGGAGCATGTACTAACAAATTTCCAAAGTTTCATGCTTCTACCTACACGGGAAATAGGAAATTGGTGATTTTCAATTTTTATAGAGCCCCTATAAGGAAAAAAATGTTTTTGGGCCCCCGGACGGATATGAGCGAGATTTTTAAAATTATTTTTCGCCAATTTTCGTAGTGAGAGGGTACCCAACAACTTCCTAAAGTTTCATGCTTCTACCTACACGAGAATTTAGAGAGTAAGTGATGAGTCGGTTTTTAATATAAGAAAAACTATATTTGGGCCCCCGGTCCCCCATGAGAGGGAATTTTAACATTCTTTTTGCCAATTTCTGTCGGGAGCGTGTACTCAAAAAATTTCCAAAGTTCCATGCTTCTACCTATACGGGAAATAGGAGAATTCGTGATTTTCAATTTCTATATAGCTCATATAAGGAAAAAACGCTTTTGGGGCCCCGGCCCCCATGATTGGAAAATTTAACTCTTTTTTCTCTAATTATAATTGGGAGCATGTGCTTAACAAATTTCCAAAGTTTCATGCTTCTACCTACACGGGAAATAGGAAAATTGGTGATTTTCAATTTTTATAGAGCCCAAATAAGGAATAAAATGTTTTTGGGCCCCCGGCCCCATATGAGCAAGATTTTTAAAATTATTTTTCGCCAATTTTCGTCGTTAGAGGGTAACCAACAACGTCCCAAAGTTTCATGCTTCTACCTACACGGGAAGTTGGAGAATTAGTGATGAATGAGTGAGTGAGTGAGTGAGTCAGTCAGTCAGTCAGTGAGGGCTTTCCCTTTTATTAGTATAGATAATTAATAATAATGTAGTTGTTTTGTTTTTTTTACGTATAAACTTCTCCGTTAAATAAAATTGGAGAGTGTAAACTTTAAAATAACCTGTTTTATAAGGACAATGATATAAAAACAAAACACATTGTTTTTTATTAGTTAACAATAACAAAATTTAAATTCACAGATTTTAAATTGAACTTGAACTTGAACTATCCCTTAACCCGACGCTGGGTCGTTGGGGCACCATTTTGAGCTGCGCACTAACTCATGCCAAGTGTCACGGTTCTGAGCTGCCTTCTGGGAATCGCTAAATGAAAGGCCGGTCCACTCTTTGATGTTATCCTCCCAACTCTTCCTTGGCCTGCCTCTTTTCCTTCTTCCCTGGACTGTGCCTTGCAATATCGTCTTTGAGAGACCTCCAGATCTTGACACGTGTCCGTACCATCGTAGTTTCCTCTTTTTAATTGAGGTGAGAAGGTCTCACTTATATTTAAATATATCTCCTAACAATATTATATCTCCGAAATCAAATTAAATTAAATACTGAAGTTGTGGGCATTTTTAAAAATGCCATAAAATGTGAAGGAAAACAACCTAGCGAAAACAGTAATTATGAAGTCTTAGAAAAAAATCATAGCTTTTGAACCAATTGGGATAAAACGGTGTTAATTATTTTTTTGTTAATCATCAAACAATTTTTATATGGCTGAATTATTTTTATATTTTAAAATTAATCAGAAATTTTCTTTCAATTGCCTAAACTTTAATACGTTATTTAACTTATTTTCATTAACTATGTTTTAAAAATAACTTAATAAAAATATAAATTGCCTGTTTTTATTACTTCCCTTGAAATTTTCAGTTTCATGACGTCATACATCTTTATTTCTAGCTTTAACAAAATTATCGATTAATTAATCTGTAATTTTTCAAAAGTTAACGATTAAATTTAATCTAATCGATAACAGCCCTAGTAAAAAGATTAATTTAAATATCATTTTAAATATTACAGAGGCTCCTTTTATATGCAGAAGATTATTGCGTCATACGCTTATCCATTGTTTGATCCTAGTAAATATGTAATTACCGATATCTCACCGCGTATTATATGTATGACACTCTATCTATACAGAATTGCACCATAATTAACTAACTTTAAAAACATTGATATAGTATGAGAACATTATAAAACTTACAATTGCTATAAGTTAGAAGCACACTGTTCTAAAAAATGTAATAGTAAATTTTCAATGCAGTGCAAGTTAAAACGTAATTTCAAAACACTAATGATCAAATATAATATGAGATAAAGTAAAAAAAAATAATAATAATAATAAACTTTTTTTTATAAACAATCTTTTCCCCTTTTTCGAATGGTTAAGGAAGACCTTGTTTGGATAGCAAAGTTATATTTTGTTTAAAGGGTTAAGTTATATATTATATAATGTTTAGATGATTAAGTTATATATTGTTTAGATGATAGATGGTTAAGTTAGATATTTTTGTAAAAATTAACTTTTGTTTTCAAACCCGATTCCTCAAATTTGGACTGTCGGTGTTTTCTATATAACTGAAAGTGTTTTAAACTTTTTCCTTCGAAATAAATAAAGAGGACGCAATAATCTTTTGTATAGAATGAGTTTCTGTAACAGATATTAAAGATATATAAATGAAGTTCAATGATATTGATCTTATAAAGAATCGAAATTAATTTATTACGCAATTTCTAATTCCGTATGCAAGAACAAACACATACAAGTTTTCTTTCTTCCCGTCCGGTATTCGGGCGTGGAATGGGTTGCCTGAAGAAACCAGGAAAGCCAACACTTTATCATCATTTAAAACTCTAATACTTATAAGAATACAGGACTAAACACAAACCATAGAAATACGTAGGACGCAATAATCTTCTGTACAGGAGTGTCTGTAACATATAAGATAAGATGACATTCATTAAAATTTCCTTTTTTGTTTATTTAATATTACTATTAGTTTTTAAAAAAAATATAATTATAGTTATAATTATTTTTTTATGGCCAATTTTAAAAACTGTTTCCTAAATGTTTGTTGATTTTCTTTTCTTTATATTTTGCATTTTATAGAACTGGAACTTTAAGTTAAAAGCTTGTTTAAGTTGTTTTTAATTTTGTTTTTTTAAATATCTTTTATTATTTTGTTGTTTGTTGTTTTACACCATGTGAAACTTTAAAATTATATTGAAGGATAATGAATGGGAATGGAAAAAATATGATTGTTTAGAATTTAAAAAGAAAAAAGGGTGCACTAGTTTTTATCTCTGCAGAAAGCAAAAAGATCTTCTTGAATAGTTTTTAAAAACTCAAATAATGTAGTTAAGCTTTTTAAACTATTTGTATTAAATAACTTGACAGCTGACTTCCGGAAACAATTGTTATTGTTGGCAAAACAATGTAGAGATAATATGTAGGTTAAATTGGGAGTAAGGAGCAGTGTTTAAACTTTTTATTGTGTACACCAGTTTAAAGTTCTTTATCATATTCCAACAAAATGGAGGATAGGAAAGCAATGAAGTTTTTGGAAACAAGTGCAGCAACCGTGAAAATGACAAGTGGTGTGCCGTTCACTGGCAACAATTCATTTAACTCTTCCGATTCGGAGAACAGCAGCATTGATGATGAAGTTGCTACTTCTAGGCCCAACAATGATACAGCAACAAAATGGAACACAGAATTTTTGAATAAATCCAGTTGGTCCGATAGAAACACATCTGTGGATAATAATAGGGATTTATCTGTGGGTGCTTTAGCCAATGCCAATGGTCAAACTCAAATATTAAATGGATTGAATGGTCCGATTCTAGTTGGGGGTAATGCACTGTCACTGTCTATAAACAGTAAATTAAACCCAAAAGAACAAATACATCCATATTATCACGTTGAACCAAAAAATAAAGATATAGATATTAAAATTAAAGACAAAGAAAATATGAGAAATTTAAAGAGAAGAGGCGTAACTGACATGACACAAGTGGTAAATAACTCCAATTTTATTACTTATGAAATACAACAAAAAAGTTATAAAAATTCAGAGCACTCTATCAATACACTGACAACAAATCAAAATTTAACAGAATTACCATCCCATAATATGTTGGATCCTATATCAAAGATCGATACTAGTAAACAAAAGACAGTATACATTCCCCAAAAATATTATTGGACCACAAAGAATGATCCTCAGCCTCATTCTTATAGTTCATCTTCCGACAATTCTTTGGATTATGTTGCTGAAAAGTTATCACTCTCACCAAAAGATCATAGTCTTTCTCCAAGATTATCACGTTCTCTGGAAAATAATCAGGTTTGAGTTTGCTTCTATCTATATTTATCTTTTTTGTCTTGCGTGCAAACATTGCATACAATTTTTCTAATAAATTGTCATTATATCTAAATCAGGTAGATGTAGATGTAGATCATGTAGGGATTTCTTGACATAAGTGTTAGTTTTTAAGAAGTGACTAGGTAAGCTCAGATGATCACTGTCGACACTGTGACATGCAATTAATTTCAATTCTTTGTATTAATGTATTAACACCATTTTTTAAAGCTGTACCACAATTTTCATAAGCTTCAAACTTAATTCAAGTCATTTTGGAACTTATGATAAATGTCCAGAATTGAATGCTGTGTTTGGTATGTTACTATGCTGCACTTAAGACTACGCTTTTAAAGTGTATGATGTGAGTGAGCAGGTCTTGCTGACTCCTACCACATATCTAAGAGATACAATTAAATTTGTCCCAAATCTTACATTGGCTGTATCCATAGTTTGCATTTTGTATCCAAAGTATGTTACCCCTAGAGATGAACAAAATGTGGGTGAGACAGCAATCAAGCTTATTGTTAATTAGATATATGTTATTCAAACATGGTATGTATGGGCCTCACAAGGTGTCATAGAACAGGTCCATAATACTCTGTTTGAATAACATATATCTGTTTATGCCTAGAGAACAGCGCACCCACACTACCCAACTCTTGCCATTGATCTTGTTCTTTCAATATTAGTCAAAAATTCTTTTTCTGCAAGAATATTTCATTTCAACAGAAACTTGTTCTTTTGCTTTTATATAAAAATTTCATTAAATTAATTAAGCATTATTTAGTTTAAACAATCAAAAATTTGTATTCTTATTATAATTTCTATTAAAATATGATATGTTTCTCTGTCTTTTCCTAGCAGATTAGACCATCGGAACTGACTTTTACCTCACCACCTGTTAGAGCTATATCTCAATCAGAAGTTATTTTGCGAGAGCGATACTCTCAAAGCAGAATTAACCCTTTTAATAAGTACAGTGATCTCCATGTGGATGAGGACTATTTTTCTGACAGTTTTTTCAAGGCAGAAAGAAATTCTACCAAATCTTGTGAGTTGGATATGAAAAAAATATTTTAAAAAATGTTAAACTTTAATATCCGAGTACTTTAAGGTATATTAAAAAAAAAAAAAAAACCTCTTGAATACAAACTAGAATTGGTCACCAAATTCAGCGATGCTACTCTTCTTGAGTTTTATTGAGGAGTTTTTAAAAATTCATTCATAAACTGAGATCAACATGTGAAGGTTTTACACCTATGCCAAAGGTATATTAGCAATGTCTGAGCATAAAGTGATATTAGTTTAAAAAGCTGGCTCCAACATCTATTTACAGAATATTGCCTTTTTTTGTTTAAAAAAAGTAATATATTTTTTAGAAAAAATATAGATTACTATTTGTGTTATGAATAAATGAAACTTCACTGGTTTTTTTTATTTGTATTTAAAATCTTTGCCTGTATTAAAGTATTTCTTTTATTGAAATAAAAGATACCATTCAAGACATTACTTGCTATTTGCTTTTATTGGTAGCATCAGTTAAGACAGTGGCCAGCTGGTCTTAAATATTGTTAACTCTTCTGGTACCAGGTGTGTCGTTTTTTATCAGCTGAATCGTTTCCCTGTGTCCCAAGCGAGTTAATTTAGGATATCGGATATAAAAATAAAAAAAAAAGAGGATATGACCTTTCACCACAATGCCGTGCAGAATGTTGTAGGGGATAGTCAAATTTAATTTTGCTTTTTAAATTATGAAAATTGAACAATAAAATGAATTTTCTGTGCGGGCTTGTTTCTTTGTTCCCTAGCAATGTTGTTAATGGTACTTAAAGATAATTGATAAAACTAATGATATTTTTATTGAGTTAAACTTTTTTATTATACAATAAATGTCTTTTTATTAAAAATTAATAATACGTTTTACATTAATATCGTTTGTCATTGATTCACCCCCAGAAATAGCAGCCTCATGGTCTATAATCTATTTTTAGAATAATTTCTATCATCATAAATTTAATGTATTGATTAATAAAAGAAAAGAGTAAACCAAAAACAACATTTTTGTTAACATCCTTTTCCATTTCTACGAAGATAATTGTCTTAAGTCTATTATCAATTGTTTAAACCAAAAAGTTAAAAGATAATTTACAAATTTGACTCGTTCCAAAATAATGCTTGTGTCAGGGGGGAATAATTAGCAAAATAATATCCGGTACCAGAAGGGTGAAAACATACTATTTAAAAATCAAGTTATTTTTATTGTATGTTTTTTTTTTACCAGCATCAGTTTCGCAGGAAGGAGACTGGTGGCATGAAGCTAACAGGTCAGATGTTTCCTTTGCTGATCTTGGTCTGTCTGAAGACCACTTCTCCCACCCACAGGTCAGTTAGTTATGAGAATGGCACTTGTTGTTTCCAGCATGTTATTTCCAGGGTTCTTACAGACTCCTGGAAATGTGGAATTTGAACAAATTAAAAATAAGCCTAGAAAAATCCTGGAATTCCAATGTTTCTACTTAAATATCCTAAAATTTTATTTTTACTGGGCCTTGAGTAAGAAAACTCATGGTTCACTATCCCTTTTTTTTCTTTCTCTTCTCACACCCAGATTTTAATATCAGTTTTTGGGCTTATGATCCTTTATTTTCCTGGAATTTTCCATTTTCTTCTAGGGAAAGCCTTGGGGAAAAGTGCGGAAATTTGATTTTTAATTTTACTCACTATACGCTGTGTTGATTAATCTAGTTGTAAATATCACTTTTGTTTTAGAGTCAGTATTTACCTGGATGTATTAACTAGGGAAAAATATCTGCAGTGTAAATAATGGTTGTGATGACAGAAAAATATTTTTTTCAAATTCATCAATTTGACACTGTCTTTTTAAACTATTTTAAACACTCCCTCAGTTTTACAATGGGATATTTATCTTCTACTTGACTCTACTAATGTCTGACTTTCCTCCTCTCTAATTAAATAACATAAACAGCTTGGGCACCACAACCATTTTGGGCACCACAACCATCTTGGGCACCACAACCATTTTGGGCACCACAACCATTTTGGGCACCACAACCATCTTGGGCACCACAACTATCTTGGGCACCACAACCATCTTGGGCACCACAACCATCTTGGGCACCACAACCATCTTGTGTGTGTAACATAAGGCAAGAGATCTTCATCTATCATTATGAATCCAGCGGCTGTTCCTTACATCCACTGATGTTTTGTTGTTCTGGCTGTTTATAGATTGGGTGGTGGGGATTATGATGTAATCTTATGTGATGTAGGCAACAGCATTGATGTAAGCTTACATGATGTCAACAGCACAGATGTAAGCTTACATGATGTCAACAGTGCTGCTGTAAGCTTACACGATGTCAACAGCACTGATGTAAGCTTACACGCTGTCAACAGCACTGATGTAAGCTTACATGATGTCAACAGCGCTGATGTAAGCTTACATGATGTCAACAGCACTGATGTAAGCTTACATGATGTAGAGTATTGTAGAGCAGCAGCACAACTGTTAATAAACAAGTCCCTTTGTTGTCTGTGTTCAGCATATGTCATTCCTTCCTTGGTTGGAGTTTGGACCTCTGTGTAGTGAGACAAGGGTGGGAAAGAAAGATCCACTCTTTGATATTTATTGTAGATAACACAGAAGGGTGAAAGCAAGAGGTGAATAAAAAGATTTTTAGCGCATTTTCGAGAAGTCGAATGCGCTATTGCACCCGTTTTGTCCGTCCGTCCGTCTGTCATCACCTTTGATCTCAGCATCCATAAGTCCTAGACCCATGAGGTATATATGTATTTTGTATGTCCTGACCTGCCATTTGTGCATCAACACTCAGTTACTCGATCCGTTAAAAAACCCCGTTAAAACTACCAAAAAATATTTCGAATCGAGAGGTAACACTAGCGCAGGGAACGGCCGCCATTGCCGGAAGTCGAATACATAGTATTTCAAGCATTCAAGAGTGGTGCGAAGGCGTGCAAAAGAATTAGTTTGTTTTTTTGTTGTTTTTTTTGTTGACGTCATTAGAATGTGTGTAAAAGTTTAGAGAGTTTTACGTCATCATTTGTGGTGACTTGTAGTTAGATTAAAGAGAAAATAATTTTTTTTAAAATGTAAAGAAATGACTTTTAAATAAAAAAAAAATGTCAGGTATATTCATTACACAAGAAAATTCATAAAAATATGTCTAAAATCTAAACACAATTACTGATAACTACATAATGCTGATATCTAACATAAGTACTGATACATAATACGAAAATGCGCTAACACGTCCTGAGTTCCAAAAGGGACCAGGCTTAACATGATTTTTTTTTTGACAGGGGCACTTTGGGCTGAGTGGCTCGGAAGAGTTGGAGCTTGCCATTGACAACTGCAAGGAGTTGATAAAGGAAGCTCATCACGGCTCAGACAAACAGAAGAACCTGGTCATGAAACTTGTTCAACTCAGGATAAAACTTCATGAGGTCAAGGTAAAAAATTGGAGCTCAATTTTGGCGTTTCAAAGTTAACTTAAGATTTTAGCACCACAGTACACTGCCACCAAAAAAAAACCCACAATTTTAAGAAAAACATCATTTATAATCTGGAATGCCCTTTAATGCATGCTTCTTCATGGCAAAGATTTTATACATTTTACATTAAGTCATTGTATTAAAACCTTAAAAACCTTTCAAATACAATGATCATAAAATAGACACTAACTGTGTTAGATGTCTTCACACATGTTTGTGTTGCATTATCTCAGACAGGTGATATTATCTCATAGATGAGTTTATCTCATTCAGATGAGAGTATCTCCTATAGATGACATCTCATACATGTGGTATTAATTCATACATGTGGCATTATCTCATACATAAATTTTCTCACACATATGACATGACATTTCATACTGATGACATTATCTTATTCATATGACATCATCTCACATAGATGACATCTCATGCATGTGACATCACATATAGACTCATACAGATGACATTATCTCATACAGGTGACATTATCTCACACAGATGACATTATCTCATGCATGTGACATTATCTCATACAAATGACATTCTTTCATACAGACAACATTCATACATATGTCATCTCATGTAGTTGACATCTCACACAGACAACATTATCTCATACAGATGACATTATTTCATACATATGACATTATCTCATTATATTACTCTGTCACTCTTGTTTTAGCAGCATATTTCATATTTAAAATATAAAAAAAAAAGCTTTCAATTATTGGGATTTACCCAAACTCTGGACTCTTTTTTTGCTGCATTTTTGGGGAAATGAAAATCACCACTTTATTGATTTTTCTTAATGGTAACAGCTGGATGGGGTTGTTAATGCTTAGGGCAATTTTAACGTCAACTAAAGAAAAGACAACATAATAAATGGTTGTTGGAAACTTAGTGATTGCTGTGAATCATTTTGTGAAAAAGTTGTTAAAACCATCCTTCCACTATGGGCTGTACAAAAAAACACCCTGGTTTGTGGTGAAACATTAAAGAATACTTTAGTTTCATGAAGGAAACTGACAAACTTGATGTGTTTCATTTAGCAAAAGGTCTTGTGTTAAATTGATGACAGACCAACTTGATGTGTTTCATTTAGTAAAAAGTCTTGTGTTAAATTGATGACAGACCAACTTGATGTGTTTCATTTAGTAAAAAGTCTTGTGTTAAATTGATGACAGACAAACTTGATGTGTTTCATTTAGTAAAAGGTCTTGTGTTAAATTGATGCTAAATCAAGGATGTCATTTCATTGGACAGGAAGGACCAGAGCCAGTTCCAGAGAATGTCAATGTCATTCTGTCCCACAAAATGATGCTCAAAAAAAGCCGCACCAGTAAATATTACTGTGAGAAATGCAACGGATCCATTTGGGGCATGGTGCAGATTTGGTACAGATGTACAGGTAAACAAAAGCATTGTTAACAAACTTTAGATTGTGCCATAAAGTAAAGCATTGATAACAAACTTTAGATCGTGCCATAAAGTAAAGCATTGTTAACAAACTTTAGATCGTGCCATAAAGTAAAGCATTGTTAACAAACTTTAGATCGTGCCATAAAGTAAAGCATCGTTAACAAACTTTAAATCGTGCCATAAAGTAAAGCATTGTTAACAAACTTTAGATCGTGCCATAAAGTAGAGCATTGTTAACAAACTTTAGATCGTGCCATAAAGTAAAGCATTGTTAACAAACTTTAGATCGTGCCATAAAGTAAAGCATTGTTAACAAACTTTAGATTGTGCCATAAAGTAAAGCATTGTTAACAAACTTGAGATCATCCCGCCATAAAGTAAAGCATTGTTAACAAACATTTGACATGGTGACATATTTACCTTGGGAATACATCACCAAGTTTGTGGATCAAACACAGAAGAGCTCCAATCTAATCCACTTTTTAATTTGTTGCTCTTCAGAATGTGGATACAGGTGCCATGAGAAATGCCTGCAACAAATCCTAAGGACGTGTGCAAAAGCCAAGGTACGTAATGTCATGTTGTCTGCGGTGTAAGGTACGTAATGTCATGTTGTCTGCGGTGTAAGGTACATACTGTCATGTTGTCTGTTGTGTAAGGTACGTAATGTCATGTTGTCTGCTAAGTAAGGTACATAATCTCATGTTGTCTGTTGTGTAAGGTACGTAATGTCATGTTGTCTGCGGTGTAAGGTACATACTGTCATGTTGTCTGCTAAGTAAGGTACATAATGTCATGTTGTCTGCGGTGTAAGGTACATAATGTCATGTTGTCTGCTATGTAAGGTACGTAATGTCATGTTGTCTGTTGTGTAAGGTACGTAATGTCATGTTGTCTGCTAAGTAAGGTACATAATATCATGTTGTCTGTTGTGTAAGGTACGTAATGTCATGTTGTCTGCTGTGTAAGGTATGTAATGTCATGTTGTCTGCTGTGTAAGGTACATAATGTCATTTTGTCTGCTATGTAAGGTACATAATGTCATGTTGTCTGCTGTGCACGGGGAATCAATATTTCATTGACAGATGAGATCCAATATTTCATTGACAGATGAGATCCAATATTTCATTGACATATGAGATCCAATATTTCATTGACAGATGGGATCCAATATTTCATTGACAGATGAGATCCAATATTTCATTGACAGATGAGATCCAATATTTCATTGACAGATGAGATCCAATATTTCATTGACAGATGAGATCCAATATTTCATTGACAGATGTAAACAATAAAATGACTCAAGTCAATTATTTTAATAGATGGAAGAGATATTTATATAATGATGATCAGTCTCTATATCTCTCATTTCCTTCATTGAAATGGCCGTGAATTTTGATTTATTTTTTGTATTTTTTATATTATTTCATAATTCAGGTTCAATGACAATAATGGAGAATACTTAAGTTATTAATAAGGCAACGGCATCTCAGCACATCATATTTTCATCTACATGTTTTATTTCTCAAACAGGTTTTAGAGGACCCCACCCTGAACATGGACATACACCCCATTGACAATCATGGTCTCATGTTCCAGAATTACAGATGTTGGGAATGTAGAGCCCCTATATCATTCAGTGAGTTACAGTTGTTAAGAATGTAGAGCCCCTATAACATTCAGTGAGTTATAGTTGTTAAGAATGTAGAGCCCCTATACCATTCAATGAGTTACAGTTGTTAAGAATGTAGAGCCCCTATACGCGGTAGTCGAGTGGTAGCGCGCTCGACTGGCGAACCGATGGTCACGAGTTCCAATCCACGCGAAGGCGAGGATTTGTTCCCTGGGCCTAAGGAGTCCCCGAGTCACCCAGCTCTGAATGGGTACCTAACTAGACAATAGTTAGGCGGCTGGGTAATGCGTGGAACCCTTATAGCCGTGGCCTATGACCGCTGCATCACTTGCCAACAGATCATCTCTCATGGTCTGTGGATGCAATTATCTTCTGCATAGAAGGAGCGTCTGTTAATCTAAGATAAGATATACCATTCAGTGAGTTACAGTTGTTAAGAATGTAGAGCCCCTTTACCATTCAGTGAGTTATAGTTAATGTAGAGCTCCTATATCATTCAATGAGTTAGAGATGTTGAGAATGTCATTTATGGCTGATGTCTGTATTGAGTCACATAAAGCCTAAGACGTTGTAGTTTATTGACAGGTATGTCAGGTGTTGTAGTTTATTGACATGTGCATCAGGTGTTGTAGTTTATTGACAGGTGTGTCAGGGGTTGTAGTTTATTGACAGGTGTGTCAGGTGTTGTAGTTTATTGACAGGTGTGTCAGATGTTGTAGTTTATTGACAGGTGTGTCAGGTGTTGTAGTTTATTGACTGGTATGTCAGGTGTTGTAGTTTATTGACAGGTGCCTCAGGTGTTGTAGTTTATTGACAGGTATGTCAGGTGTTGTAGTTTATTGACAGTGCATCAGGTGTTGTAACATATTGACAAGTGTGTATGTTTGATGAGTTTTGTTAGTACTAAAGACATGAATCATGCTGACACTCTCAGCCATTGTTCTCCCAAGGGGTTGGCAGCCCTGAGCCCAGGATGTGTGACTACACAGGAAGATACTACTGTGAGCTGTGCCACTGGAATGACACATACATCATGCCGGCCAGAGTTGTACACAACTGGGACTTCACCCCCCAAAAGGTAGTCAGTTTTATTCAGTGTTAAATCTGTGTGGGAAACTAGTGCCTTTAAGTGTTTCTTTGTGTATTTTAGTGTTTCTTGATATGTTATTTTGTTTCTTGGTGTGTTTTAGTGTTTCTTGGTGTATGATTTTTTTTCTTGGTGTGTTGCAGTGTTTTCTTGGTGTGTTTTATTGTTTCTTGGTGTGTTATATTGTTTCTTGGTATGTTTTAGTTTTTCTGGGTGTGTTTTTTGTGTTCCTTGGTGTGTTTTAGTGTTTTTTGGTGTGTCATATTGTTTCTTGGTGTGTTTTAGTGTTTCTTGGTATGTTATTTTGTTTCTTGGTGTGTTGTAGTGTTTCTTGGTGTGTTTTTTTTTCTTGGTGTGTTGTAATGTTTCTTGGTGTGTTGTAATGTTTCTTGGTGTGTTGTATTGTTTATTGGTGTGTTATATTGTTTAATGGTGTTGCAGTGTTTCTTGGTGTGTTATTTTGTTTCTTGGTGTGTATTTTGTTTCTTGGTGTGTTATTTTGTTTCTTGGTGTGTTATTTTGTTTCTTGGTGTGTATTTTGTTTCTTGGTGTGTATTTTGTTTCTTGGTGTGCTGTAGTGTTTCAGTAAAGAGAAGACAAGTATTTCTTAGGTCTAGTAGTCATGAGTGTACAGAAGTTTTCAAATGTTTTCTTTACGTCTGCTCCTGTCAGGTTTGCCGGGCATCCAAGCAGTTTCTCAAACTGATGCAGAAGAAAGCTGTGATAAGAATTCAGGATGTGAATCCCATGTTGTTTGTGTATGTGGACCAACTTAATGAGATCAAGGTACATTTCTCAGCTTTTTTCTTTTTATAATTGCCTAGGCTTAATTCCGTTGCAAGCCTTTTTAAGGAATTGCCTTGCCTTTTGTCATAAAATCTGGAAACCACTAGCAATATTTTATATCATACATTCTTTTCATATCATATTGTGATTATTTGTAAAAAACAAACACAACAAAAACAACGTTTTATATTTTCCATACTTTTCTAATCATTTGTGATAAGATGAAGAAAAGATTTTTTAAGTAGCTGTGAAAATATAGTGAGTGTATTCACAACAAAACATGCAGCAACATAATGATGATAATTCATACCATTCATGGTAATTTTTCTTTACTGTACATGGTGGGTTAAATGTACAATTTATTGACTTAGGAATTTCAGATTACCATAGTATTTTTAATAAATCTATCACTTTATTTCCAAGACTACCCTTTTTCCAGGAATTTTTCAAATCAGTAAAAATAATTATCTCACCTGTCAATGGCTACCTAATATGTCATCATTTGTTGACATCACTAAATCCCCTTTTGTTTATGTCAACAAATCACCTTATGTTGATGTCACTATGCCACCTTATATTTATGTCAATACGTCACCTCATGTTGATGTCACTATGTCACCTTATTTGATGTCACTATAAGTTACTGTCACTATTTCCCCTTATGTTGATGTCACTATGTCACCTTATGATGATGTCACTCTGTCACCTAATGTTACTGTCACTATTTCACCTTATGTTGATGTCACTATGTCACCTTATGTTGATGTCACTATGTCACCCTGTTACTGTCACTATGTCACCTTATGTTACTGTCACCTTATGTTGATGTCACTATGTCACCCTATGTTACTGTCACTATGTCACCCTATGTTACTGTCACTATGTCACCTTATGTTGATGTCACTATGTCACTTTATGTTACTTTATCCGTAGCATTTCAACTGCTAAGTCATTCAAGACTGCACTTAAGACACATCTTTTTAAAATTTATTTTCAAAAATAATAAAACCACATTTCTTTAAATGATTAACGTAGCTGATGTATTGAGTATACCGTATTGTCATTTATGTAGTTAATATGCTATGAATGTTTCTTTTTATTTCTATATGTATTGTTGTTTCCATGTAAAGCGCTGTGAGCCTGGCTCCTTGCTGGGATACAGCGCTATATAAATTATCATTTTATTATTATTATTATTATTATTACTGTCACTATGTCACCTTATGTTACTGTCACTATATCACCTTATGTTACTGTCACTATGTCATCTTATGTTGATGTCACTATGTCACCTTATGTTACTGTCACTATGTCACCTTATCTTGATTGTATGACATGTTTATCTACCAATACAATCTTAGAAACTGAGAGAAGAGATGATGATCATGAAGAAGTACATCATCTCTTGTGTCAGCGCCATGGAAGCAAAGCTACTGCTGATGCTGGAGAAACGACAACATTTTGTGGAGAGTTCAGACAGATATTCCCTGCAGGTCAGTAAAGTTACTCTCTCCCTGCAGGTAAATAGTTACTCTCACCCTGCAGGTAAATACAGTTACTCTCTCCTTGCAGGTAAATACAGTTACTCTCTCCCTGCAGGTAAATACAGTTAATCTCTCCCTGCAGGTCAGTACAGATACTCAATTCCTGCAGGTCAGTACAGATACTCACTGGTTAGTACAGAGACTCACTTCGGGTCAGTATAAATACTCACTGCAGGTCCGTACAGACACTCACTGCTGGTCAGTACACTCATTTCCTGCAGCTCAGTACAGATACTCAATTCCTGCAGTCAGTACAGATATTCACTTCCTGCAGTTTAGATTACTAACGTGTGTCTGCCACATTGGCTCTCTAAACAGTTAGATGCAATAGGCTTTCATGTTAATGCCTTCGTTTTTTTTTCCATAATTTAATTTAGTTTTGTTCTGTAGATAATCAATAGTTACAGTTTTAATTTCTCCGATCAGTCAAAAATAAAATGTCTTCTTCCAGGGTTCTGGGTGAATAAATATGCATACTTCTATAATATATTCATTAATATAAAATATGTGTATGAATATTTTAATGACATAAAGATGCATGTTAGCTCCAATCTAAACTTTTGTCATATGTTGAGAGTAGGCCTGTCAACGACCCGGGTACCCGTTGCCATGTGATTACCCGGGTAGTAAAAGTCCGCTCGGGTACCCGTGAAAATGTAGCTTCAATATCTATATTAACGGGAGCAAAACTTCAGCTCCCATTAGGCTTTTTTTTTTTTTTAAACATTGTGTTTCACGAAACAATTTATCAAATGAAAATGTTTGTTTGAAATATGTGCTGTGAAGTACATCTAAAGAGAAATATCTGTCAACCGTAAATGTATTTTGATACATCTTTTTTCTCTCAACATGAAACAGAAGTCTAAACACAAAAAAGTTTTGGCCCTTTAAAGAATCATTTAAGGAAAACAAAAGTAAAAAATAATGATGTACTGCTAAGAGATCAAAGCGGCTCTTTGTTAATTAAAAAAAAACCATCCCTTCTGTGACATTAACTTTCTTTTGAAAAACGCCGATTGATACTAGCTAATGTTGTTTGTCTACCCCCTCTCCTCCCTTCACTCATATAACCCACACTCCTTGCATTCGCTTGGGTTTCTTGTGTTCATTAACACGTGTTGACCTAGAAAAACTGATGTTAACTCTTAAAGCCCCATAAGGTTTTTGGAAAACTTCCGCCTCAGTCCCGTAAGGATTTCCCGTATTACGATCAACCGGTTATGAAATTAAAAAATTTGCGTAAAATACATTTTTAATATTATTGTCATACTGACTTCATTTTTAAGGCTAAGAATGGTTATTTTACGCATCCAAAAGACCGTACTGAGTTTGAAACAATATTTACCTGTAGTTTAGAACTATTATTTTAGTAATGAAGTATAACGAAAACGTATCTTCGAAAAAAAAACCGTTAAAACTACCAAAAAACATCGCGAATCGAGCGTTAACACTAGTGCCGGCAAAGGCCGCCATTGCCGGAAGTCAAATACATCGGTTTTCAAGCATTGAAGAGTTTTTACTTTCCGAGATCTCATTTCTAACGAGATTTGTATCTTGGGACGCATTACGACGCTTTAGGGATAGCGGGAAGAGACGCATTACAACGCTTTGCGACTTTAAGAGTTAATAATGCGTTCAAGGTTATCAGCATTTAAAGTTAAAAAATTAATTCGTTACTAACAGTTTCAAATGGGTAAGTCGTCGGCCGTGGGGAGGGACTGCATAGAGATAAGGGGCCGTCCATAAATGACGTCACGCGCCTAGGGGGGGAGGGGGGTCTCACTTTTGTGACGATGCGTGACGTGGGGGAGGGAG
>MUZC01002301.1:847497-858741 GCA_002072015.1 Radix auricularia | reverse complement strand
AAAATAAGTTCGCAGACTCCTGCCGCGAGTGAACCAAAGAAACTGCGGTTACATCCCAAAAGTTTTGATCTCAACATCAAACAACGCAGGGTTACAATTTTGTATGTTCTCTTGTGGATTCTTAAACTTAAGAATTATAATTATATTAAAATTTTCATGTCTTGTTAACTTACGCCAACCGGCGTCTGATAGCCTATCGACCGGCACTTTGAGAAGCACTGAATTTTTTTTTTTAAAGTCATTAAATAAATTTTAAGTGACCAAATATTTCAGTGGAAGTTTTATTTAAAGTTACCCTTTCGATGTGACGTCACATTTCTTCAACCCCCTCCCCCCACGTCACAAAAGTGTGACCCCCCCCCTAAGTGCGTGACGTCATTTATGGACGGCCCCATAGTCAAAAATTGAGTCATGACATATAACACAATGTGATGGTGTGACCTATAATGTGACAATTGAGTGAATGGACTCAGTCTCAGCACACTGAGCTGTCATCTCTGTGACTGCTATTATTATGCTTCAACCTGTTTCAAAAAATTGGTCATGAACAATGATGTTATTAGTTATAGGTGTTTACAAGACTAAAACTGAAACTAAAATGAATAAGACGAAAACTAAAATTGGGCCTAAAACTAGACTAAAATAATTGCAGAAAAACCGAATTAAAACTGAAACTAGAATAGGATCTGAGACTAAAACAACACTAGCTAAACCTTCCACATTTTCCTTTTAGTCATTGTGAAGCTCCCGTAAGAGCCGTAAAAAATTGCACTGGCCGACCTGTTAGGGTCGTCCGTGCGGGGTATTGGGAATAGTTTTCAACTAGCAATAACCACGTCTCGGTAAAACCTCATCGACTATGGTACCGCCACTGCGCAAAGCTAACGAAAGAAGTGCAGCCGGAAACCCCTATTAACAAATCTTGTTGCTTTTGTGTGGTGTTTAATATTTCGATATTGCTCTTCAATAAATAGAATTTAAAAGTGTTTTTAATTTACTTTCACAATTTCTAACATAATATTCTATTTAAATTTATTTTTAAATAAAAAATTTTAAAAATCAAATGTAATACATATTTTAAAAAGTCTTTTATATTTTAAGTTTTGATTTTAAAGGGAAGAAACTTACATTAATCTTTGAAGCACATTAATCTGTTACACTTTTCTTTATAATAATTACTTCCCCTGGCTTTTGTCACCAAATTTTGCAATCTGATCCTTTCAATTAACCCACATTAACTATGAACCTTGTCAATTGTCAAAGTTTAGTTATTAAAGTTCGTGAATTTATGTAACATGTAGTACAGAATAATAATAATAAATTGATAATTTATTTAGCGCTTTTCCACAGACTAAGGAATTAGTTAGGCTGACATTAATAGTCATAGTTAAAAAGAGCTTTACTTACATATTACATACAAATAATAATAATAACAATAACAAATAACAACATACATTAAGTAATAATGCATTCGATAAACATTCTTATCCTAACATTTTCGGAAATGTTTATATATGTATTTGTTCATTAATAAAGCTTTACGTTTATATTATATTGTAATAAAAAATTTCGTTGTGTATCTTGTATGACATATAAGCAAACCTTATAAGTATTAGTAATATAAGCTGTTAATTTACTATTAATGTTTTTTTAACAATTTGTTGAAATGCAATATGAAGTCTTGATTTCTTATGTCTATGCAACAAGATTATTTATTAATTTTAAAAAAAGTTAATTTTTAATCAATGTTGTTTGTTTTTTTGTTGGGTTTTGTGTGTAGAGTGTGTCTCATAACCTCGTGGTCATAAGGAGTTTCTTTGTTTCCATTAGAGCCTACTTGGGGCATGGTAGACCTTGGTGGCGCGCATCTCCTCTCCAAGGTCAGCAGATGACCTTTTAAGCGATAGTCATTCATCAACATTTTTATTGTGGCTTTAAAAGCCCCTCAGCTTGTAAGGCGAGCACATTATTGACTTCGCTATCCAGGGGTTAGGGGGGGTGTAAGTTGTGGAGCTAGGATGAAAGGGGTGGTAAATTTAAATTAAGATTTATATAGTTATTATTATAATTGAGAGAAAGGGAAAATAAAATATGTTTTCTCATCTGTTACAGATGCTCCCTCTTTGCAGGAGATTATTGCCTCCTATGCTTATCTACGGTTTGTGTCTAGTTCTGCATTCTTTTTAGAGTTTTAAATGTTTATAAGTGTTGGTTTTCTTGGTTTCTTAAGGCAACCCATTTCATGCCTGAATTCCAGATGGGAAGAATGAGAATTTGTATGTCTTGGTTCTTGCATACAGAATAAGAAAGGAGTTCTTAACCTTATGTCTAATTGAGGGTTGTATTAAGTTATCTTTGTGTTGTATTTATAAATTAGAATTAGTTGCTTTATATATAATAACTACTTAACACTTGCTTCTTCTATCCTCTAGTGTTTCAAGGTTTAATGATTTAACTAGTGGTGTTATTCTTGTCAGTTTTGAATATTCTCCAGTAATGACTTTGGCAGCTCTTTTTTAAAAATTTGTTCTAGTTTATAAATGTTTTCTTTGATACATGGGTCCCATACAGAAGAAACATTTTCTAGTACAGGCCTCACCAAAGTGAGGTAACATTTTAGTTTTATATTTTTGTTACACCTGTAACAGTTTTTTTTTTATAAAGCCTAAGGTTTTGTTAGATTTGTTTAAAACTACATTTCTAAAGTTTCTCATTTATTATTTCTCCTAAGTATTTGGCATCTTTAGTTTGGAATAGTTCTTAATACATAGTAATAATTCAACATTTTACCACACGCAAAAAAACACATAAAAACCTTTAACCAGGCTTCTGATCATTCATGCTGTATGATGTAGAAAGACCTGAGTATTTTGTGACTGAACCATGTATTTAGTGAGACTGACCTGTTTATGTATTGAGACTGACCTGTGTATGTAGTGCGACTGACCTGTGTATATAGTGAGACTGACCTGCATGACAATAACTACATCCAGGACCAGGATAAATGAGGCAAGCAATGACCTTGACATTTCGTTACTGTGCAGGAAGTCACGATTGAGCTTGTCCCAGTTGATATAGTCGGTGGCTATGACGAAGATGACCGTAAACGAGGACACCACAACTGCAACCCAGAATACAATTATACGGTTGAACCTCGTGTTCCACCATCTGCGAGGCACTTTGGCCCAATATGGGTACAGTTTCTCTTGGAGCATAATGTCTGTCACCTGGAAGAAGAATAAAGTAGGAGTAGGAGTTACACCTCTGACATCTACAATGGTGTTAAATAGCTGACCCTTCTCTAGAGGCAAGACTTCTGACTGCATCCTGGGAGGGTTAGAATGGATTCTGGGGTCAAGGTGTACACCTTTGAGACTACTCCTTCCTCAGCCTAGGCAACCACTCACCAGGTACCATGGCAACCACCCGTCAGGTTCCGGTGGCAACCGTTCACCAGGTACTGGTGGAAACCACTCACCAGGTACCGGTGCCAACCACTCACTAGGTATTGGTGACAACCACTCACTAGGTACTGGTGACAACCACTCACCATCCAGGCGGTGAAGAAATCCCCACACCAGGTACCGGTTGCAGCCACCTTCATGAACATGCTGTTGGTGATGCCCATATAAGGTGATATCTGGTAGGGTGCAGTGTAGTCTCCGCCCATCAGAAGCATGGCATTGTACACGTAGGAGAAGATAAAGAGCATAAGAACTGTGGTGAGGAACATTGTCATCCAGGATCCCTTCTCATCATGGAACATCTTTAACCGAAATATATTATCTGAAAAATAAAATTGTATAAAACACAAAACAATATTCACATTTTTTAATAGTTTTTTAAAATTGAAACTTAGTGGATCCATTATTGCTAATTGGGTCACTTAAATTCATATAAGAAATCACTCATACAATATCAGATGTAATTTTTTCAAAGAGCATTTAAGCTTCAGGTTGAGGCTTATTTTGTATTATTAAAATTACTTATGAGTTCTTCTATTTTGCCTAATAAATAGATAAAACATTTTTCTATTTAGAAGTGCTGGAATTTTTTATGTATATTTTTTAAAATTTGGATTACTGTAATCAAATAAATAAAAGACTTATTACATACATAGGCTTATTTGTCAACAGTATCTTTTATAGATATGGGTATATGTGTGTGTGTGTGTGTATATTATATATATATATATATATTGTCTTTTTTTTGTATGTATTTTTTATCAACTGTTTGTTACATGAATCAATTTTGGATAATATATAGTAATTCAAATATTAAAGGTGAAGAATAAATAAATAAAATATGTTGTAAAATAATGTGTATGCATATATATTAACATCAAAGATTATTTAATTTGAAAAAAAAATGTGATGTGATTTGGTAGGTAATCTAGAAGCAATCATTATTTTAAAATATAAGAAAGTGAAATGTAAAACCTTTCATGCAGGAATAACTTTTAGCTAGAATAAAAAAAAAGGAACGAGAAGTGACTGTTTCCTTCTGATGTCTCTAAACCACAGTCCACATCACTACCACTACATAAATAGAATGTGGAACTGCAACATTTTCCTGTTGTCAGATAGATGTCTAGGCTATGTGCTCAACAATTGGTTGGTAATTGTTTGGGGTGGGAAGGGTGGAAATATGTGGGTTTATGTACTAGGTAAATGGTGTGAGGTAGTTGATTGGGAATGAGGAGTGGGGGCATTAGAAAGAAGTAGATGAGTATTATAATAAGTTCATTCAACTCAAGTTGCAGAGATGCAGAGAACTGACCTATGTGAAATTACAATTAAGTGATTTATTTATGAATGAATTATAAAGAAACAAGATGATAAACAAATTTTGTATCTGGTGATTTTTTTCAGTTAAAAGCTTGGCTGGTACTTCAAGTAAAAGTGATGCAAAGTGAATGCAAAGTCATTCATTGAACATGCTTGGTTCAATGGTTCGCAGCTATGTAGCATTGGCTAAACATGCAGAGACAAAATGAACTTCTTACCACTGCACCTGAGTTTATGAAATAAAGGGGATTAAAAGCTTTATATTATAAATCATGAATGGAATGCCAAATATTTGAGTATCAAGAAGTCAGGAAGCAATAAGCAACGGTTTTCATTGCAAAACTTATTTCAGTTCCATCAGGACAAGGGTTTAAACCAGAATTCTACGATCTTCATTGCACATGGAATGATACCATTATGATAAGTTATGGCATTTTATTTAGTCAGGATGTTTTAACAAATTCATTGCAATCAACTTCACTTTTTTAGCCAGCAATTTTGAATAATCTAATTTCATTAGGCCCATCACTGGGGTCACCCCCTTTTTTTTTACTAGTATATAGTATAAACAAAATTTTTCCTGAATTTTAGAATGTTTTTACTAGTATTATTATGATTTGAATTTATTATAAATGGTTATATTTAAAATGATAAATTAACTTACTGAAAAGAACCATGTGAAAAATGAATTTCCCAATGAAAACGCCAGCAATTATTCCCAACAGCCACATGCTGACTTTGAGGATGCTCCAAGAATTCGGGAACCACTTCATAAAGATGAAAGAAAAATCATTTCCAATGACAGGTATATTACATTCACTCCGGCTGTGGGCAACAGGATCCTCGGCATAAATCAAAAAATTGCACAAAGTTACAAAATACGCAGTGAATATTCTAAAATATGGATGCTGGAAATGATATCGAAAATCTTTTTCCATAACCAGAGAGTAGACACTGCCTGCATCAACATCTTCTTTTGTTGCTATCTCAAGACTTGCTATCCGGTCAAGTGTGCCTTTGCTTTCAAATTCTGCATTTAATTCCTCACTGCTCACTTGGTTTAATATTGTATCACCACTTTTGATTTGATCATTTGATTGAGCTATATTGTGTCCCTCTGCTGGTTTACTTTTACTTAACATCTTAGTTAACTCTTCTTCATTTTCATCTTTGGTTTGCACATCATATCTGGATAATTCTTCCATCCTTTTCTTTTATATAAGCGAGTGAAATTCCTAATGACTTCTTTCATAAACTTCTTTTAAATTTACTTCATTATATAACTTTGTTTAAATGCAATCCCTGTATGACTGTTGTCAATTGTCTTCACTTCCTGCAAGATAATACAATTTAGAAATAAGACATCATAAAAAATAATAAAATATACTATTTATGCTCTAATGTTATTCATGTTCTACAATGATTCTCCTTTTCATCTTTAAAAATAATAAATAAATATTCTACTTTTTCTAGCAGCTCTAAATTAACTGATGTGTCACATTTTATTAATTCCCCTTTAGACTAAAGTTTAGTTGTTAAAAGTTTCCTTAAAGTTTAAATATAATTTTTTTTTTAACAATTCATTAGCTTCTCTCCAAAAAAAAAAATATAAAAAAAATTCTGAGACAACTAACTGCTGGAGATGAGAAGAGGCATATATTATAATATATCAATACTGAACACAAGTAATAATCCTATGTGTTTTGAAGAACAATATTGTGGGTGGGAAAAAATCATTGTGCTACATGGAAGGTCTTTAAGTAAGAGAGTCTTGTGTTTGTAGTCTTTTTTGTAGCCTTCTGCAACGTTGCCAAAGACTTGACAGAAATTTATTTTAGATGTATCTGATGTGGTTCTCTGGTGTTAATAAATCAGCTAAGAAATTTTAGCATGAGCATAAAACATGCATTTGACTATTGAGATTTAAATCAAAATAAATATTATTATTTATTTATGAATTCTGAATATATGCTGTCACTCTCATAGTCATGAGTCATAGAATATATAAAGTATAAGATTGTCACAGAAGTCATAAATTCATATAGACTATACTAACTATAGTCAATACAATAGTCTATTAGACTATTGACTATATTGTCTATAGTATAGACTATAGACTATAGAGATTCTAAACTAAGAGGTTACCTCAACTTCAACTCAATAATAAATATCAAAATAATATAAATAATATAATATTAATGTAATAAGTACAATATTTGACATGAATATTCCCTAACAGATAAGAAAGGTTGCTAAAAAGTAGGCTATATGTTTAACATGAAATTTCAGTAGACTAATTCTGTTGATGGAAATTAATAAGTGGGCGCGGCAAAGTGGGGTGTAGTGATTTAATAAAATTCATATCGCTTGTTGTGCTCTATAGTGTTACCATTTTGCCCCGCCCCTTATCTACAGTTCATATCCGGTGTAGGAGAAGATAAATCTCTATTGAATTTTATTTATTTATTTTGTACTCACGAATGCTCAATCACAAAAATAACTATAAATTAAATTATTCATTTTCTTTTTCAATATCATTTTCAGTCTTTCATTAAATCACATTACCATTAGATCTAACTTAAAATATTTTAATTTTTTTTTTTTTAAATATGACAAAAAATGTTGGGCGGGCGTAAATTTAGAAGGCAAAAGTGAGATCTATAAGTGAGAGAATGAGTGAACTGCATAGGTAAAACTCATGAACACCCGCCCCACGTTTTTAGTCATATTAAATCAAAGTACTTGAACTTATAAGTTTTAAATTATTTTCTTCTTTTTAGTCCACATATTAAAACATGTTGTTTTTATTTTTTTAAAACTGTTTTTAACTCTAGATCTATCTATTTTATTTTTTTTAAGTCTAAGTGTAAACTATGACTAAAACGTGATGCGGATGCTTTAATTATGTATTATTACTACTATGCTCTCTTTTCTTCTATCCTCTAGTATTTCAAGGTTTAATGATTTAACTAACGGTGTTATTCTTTTCAGTTTTGAATATTCTTCTGTATAGAATAGTCTTCTGTAGGCCTATAGAAGGAGCGTCTGTGTCAGATAAGATAAGTTTCTCCAGTAATCAATCAAGCTGCATTTTTAGCGCAGTTTTTCCGTGGGACAAAATGTATATTTGAAAAGTCTGTCATGTTTGAAAGTCTGTTCGAGCTTGCACAAGCAACTACTCCTCTCCTGAACCATACCAGATAGAGAGTTCGGTCTTTTGCAAATATGTTAAGGAGGTACCAAGGCCCAATGATGCACACCGGTCAAAAATATTTCCGAGAAGGTTTACTGGATTTCCTGCAAACTAAATTAAAAAAGAAAAATATATATTTTGTTAATTTTTCGCCAACCATAACATATATCGGGTTGAAAAACAACAAATAATATTTAGAACGATGTTGGAGAAGGAAACTGTGGAAAATATCTTATCGTTGTCTCCCGTAATTTCAGCAGCAATTTGTTGATATAAATCGTTTTATGTACCTTCAGAATTATTGATTTTTGGAAATTGCGCTTAAATTCTCATTCGAGTTTTGATTACTTGTTTTTATTTTATTTTTTTGGTGGATGGGTCCCATCTTCAGATTAATATATAATTATTATATTATATATATTGTATTGCCTATTTCTTTTGTCTTTTTTAAAACAAAATTTTATATTCGTTGTTTTCCCCCCTTCTATTCTCCCCCATCCACCCCTATTGTGTTTACATTATCGTCGATTATATATATATATATCTTAAATACGAGTGACCTGCGCGCTCGGCCAGTGGCGTAGCTAGGGGGGTGGAGGGGCGGTCCGCCCCGGGTGGCACTCATTCAAAGAGCGGCACTCATGTGGGCATTTGATAAATAAACCAGACATTTACAAAAACCTCCCCTTTTCTTTTGAAGGGGGAAAACCATAGTGAAACAAAAAGAATCTCAATTTTGAGTTTAAATTAACGGATTCGTGCAACATTTATTTGATTACATAGTGGTTGTTATAACTAACGATGAACAGTTTAAACATTTTAAATCTCTCAAAAAAGGTAACTATGTGTTTGCAAAATTAAGCAGTGTACGTCACAGATGACGCTTTTGTAAGAAAACTGCACAAGAAACAACAACACATCACAGCTGGTCCGAATATATGTAGTATTAATATCGCACAACAATTTTAGCGTGGATTTTCGACATTCGCAGAATGATGAGCTAACAAGTACCTACATGCAGTGGCGTAGCTGCGGGGGGGGGGGCGGTCCGCCCCGGGCGGCACTCATGTGGGCATTTGAAAAATAAACCCAGCCATTTCCGAAAACCGCCCCCTTTCTTTTGAAGGGAGAAAACCATAGTGAAACAAAAATAATCTCAATTTTGAGCTTGAATTAACGGATTCGTGCAACATTTGTTTGATTACATAGTGGTTGTTATAACTAACGCAGAACAGTTTAAAAATTTAAAATCGCTCAAAAAAGGTAACTATGTTTTTGCAAAATTAAGCAAAAACGTCCCAAATGGCGCTTTTATAAGAAAACTGCACAAAAAACAACACATCACCGCTGGTCCGAATATAAGTAGTATTAATATCGCACGACAGTTTTAGCGTGGAATTTCGACATTCGCAGAATGATGCGCTAACAAGTACCCACATGACATAGTGGTTCAAATATTGTGTTTAAATTGCAAGTAGTAAATTATATTACAGTTTCAGTTTTTATAAAATTATTTTAAGTGAATTTATTAAAAATTAATTTTACTTTGTTTTTATTGCATTGTATTAATACATATAGCTTGTATTTTTCATTAAAATAAGGTTATTCATTAAAAATGAACGATTATTCATTTCTCCGTTAATAAACACCACAATAACATAAATAATTCCGAAAAAGATATACTTAAAAATTTCAAGTGTCTTGGAAAATTGACATCTGAAGTAAATAGTAAAACGAGATCAAATGCTGGAATTTTACTCAGTTCATGGCAATCTTTTACTTTTCTATGATATCTCAATTTATGTGAACCCGTCTTTTTTAAATTAATGCAAACTATGCAAATCCATTTGTTGAAACAAAGATATCTATGTGCTAATACAGAAGGCTGTTACAGAGAGTTGGAAATATAGACTAGATACCAAGTTAAAAGGAGAAAAATATGAGTGGGGAAAATTCAGAAGACGTGGTTCTATCTTTAGAGCAAGAAGTACAACGAGATATGTTTTTATCCATAGATGTAATTATAAAAGAAAATAAAGGAACGAGGTGATGAGTTACATGTCCTTGCCAGAAAATATTCGTGTATAATAATACTATACCATCTAGGATTCTAAATGAAGATTTTGAACATTAATTAAATTTCTTTATTTACATTGATAAAGAAATGTTCGAGATTGAAAGAGAAAGGATCCATATTTTTATGGCAATACTCAGGGCCGGTCTTAGCTATTTCGGGCCCCTATGCAGCTTAGTATGCGAAACTGATTGCGTGGGCCCCAGTTTCGGTAGGGATAAGGTATTAATAAGGATAATAAGTGAAAATTAAGATAGGTTTTGCCTATGAAAGCGCTGGGGCAAATGCGACTACATAGGTTGCAGGAGCCTAAGACCAGCCCCGGCTGTACCTACACTACAAGAAGAGGCATTCTGTTTTTGAAAAATGAGGGAAAATACCCCCTTGATCCATTAAAATATATTTAACAGTAAATATTGGAAAATTCTTTATCCAACATTACAATTTCGCTCAGATTTTTTTTAAACAACTGCTATCAGTGTATCTAGTTGTGAAAGGTGCTTCTCCACAGTGAAGTTGAAAAAAAATGTTTTCGCTCCATAATAAGTGATTTAAGACTACAAAATCTTGCAATATTGTAGCCTACATAGAACATGATGTTACAAATAATATAAATTTTGATAACATAATAAACGATTTTTCGACTAATAAAGTTAGGCGAGTAAGTAAAATTATAAATAATTTTTTTTTAATATGTTTACATACTGATGTATACAATTTCTATTTTTATTTTAAAAAATCATATATTTATAAATAAAAAATAAAAGCATATTAATTGTTAATGTTTTTGGGTGTAAATTTGGAATATCTTTTGTCTCATTTGGGGTGAGGGGACCTGTGACCCTATAACTGTGGCCTTCAAAACAATTATCTTGTATTTCTATAATGTGTATTTATAGGTTTATCATCTGATGCGGCCTCTTTTATTACTGGTTACATAAATAGGGCATGCAATGGTAAAATTGTTCGTCACCTTTTACAATGTACTTCGTTTCAATTTCAATTATTTATTCATGCTTATTAATGTATAAAAAACATCATATGAATAACTTTTTTAAGAGGACAATAAATGACGTCACGTGATTTCGGCTGATTTTTCTCCCCCTGCCCCCCGTCACATGGCGTCACGAAACGAAAACTTAGACCCATTCCTAAATGTGACGTGACAAAGTCCCCCCCCCCCCCCCCCC
>MUZC01002301.1:836456-847046 GCA_002072015.1 Radix auricularia | reverse complement strand
GAAACAAAGATATGTGCTAATACAGAACGCTGTTACAGAGAGTTGGAAATATCGACTAGATACCAAGTTAAAAGGAGAAAAATATGAGTGGGGAAAATTCAGAAGACGTGGTTCTATCTTTAGAGCAAGAAGTACAACGAGAAATGTTTTTATCCATAGATGTAATTATAAAAGAAAATAAAAGAACGAGGTGATGAGTTACATGTCCTTGCAAGAAAATATTCGTGTATAATACTATACCATCTAGGATTCTAAATGAAGAATTTGAACATCAATTAAATTTCTTTATTAACATTGATAAAGAAATGTTCGAGATTGAAAGAGAAAGGATCCAGGTTTTTATGGCAGTAAACGGGGCCGGTCTTAGCTATTGCGGGGCCCTATGCAGCTTAGTATGCGAAACTGATTGCGTTGGCCCCAGTTTGGGTAGGGATAAGGTATTAATAAGGATAATAGGTGAAAATTAAGATTGGTAGGGCCTATGAAAGCACGGGGCCACTGCGAAACCATACGTTGCAGGAGCCTAAGACCAGCCCCGGCTGTACCTAAACTACAAGAAGAGGCATTATGTTAAAAAAAGAGGGGAAATACCCACTTGAACTATTAAAATATATTTAACAGTAAATATTGGAAAATTCTTTATCCAACATTACAATTTTGCAAATAATTTTTTTCAGCAATTGCTATCAGTGTATCTAGTTGTGAAAGGAGCTTCTCCAAACTAAGGTTGAAAAAAAAATATTTTCCCTCCACAATAAGTGATTTAAGACTACAAAATCTTTGCAATATTGTCCATAGAACATGATATTACAAATAGTATAAATTTTGATAACATAATAAACGATTTTTCGATTATGAAAGTTAGGTGAGTAAGTAAACTTATAAATAATTTTTTAAAAATATGTTTACATACTGATGTACACAATTTCTTTTTTTTATTAAAAAAATCATATATTTATAAATAAAAAATAAAAGCATATTAATTGTTAATGTTTTTGGGTGTAAATTTGGAATATATTTTGTCTCATGTGGGGTGGGGGCGGGCTGTGACCCTATAACTTTCTTGTGGCCTTCAAAACAATTATCTTGTATTTTTATGATGTGTATTTATAGGTTTATCCTCTTATGCGGCCTCTTTTATTACTTCTTACATAAAAAGGGCATGCAATGGTAAAATTGTTCCCCACCTTTTACAATGTACTTCGTTTAAATTTTTTTTATTTATTCATGTTGATTAATTTATAAAAAAAAACATCATATGATTAACTTAATTAAGAGGCCGTCCATAAATGACGTCACGCGATTTCGGCTGATTTTTCACTCCCTGCCCCCTGGTCACATGGCGTCACGAAACGAAAACTTAGACCCATTCCTCAATGTGACTTGACAAAGTCCCCCCCTCCCCCATACAAGCGGTATTTTGTATTTGAAAATGAGCGATTTTAAAATCATTTTTTGTTGTTTCGTCATTTAAATATGTTTTTAGTTTAAGGTTGCACTCTAACATCGTAACACGCGTGAAACCAGGTAAAATGTCATTGAATAAAGTGTCGGTAATCATATATTTCAGTGTAGCTTTTATTTAAAGTTGCGCGTTTTGAATGACATCAAATGTGAGGCCCCCCCCCCCCGGATGCGTGACGTCATTTATGGGCGGCCCCTAAAAGGGCGGCATATTGGAGACCGCCCTGGGCGGCAAAAGCTCTAGCTACGCCACTGCGCTCGGCTGGCGTATCGATGGCCGATAGTCACGGGTTCGAATCCATGTGAAGATAAGGATTCGTTCCCGGGGCCTAAGGCGTCAATGATTCCACCCAGTTCCGAGTCCGAATGAGTACCTAACTAACACTAGTTAGGAAAATAAAGGCGGCTGGGTAATGCGTGGAACCGTCATATCAGTGGCTTGTGAACGGTGCATCACTTGCCAACATATCGGCATGTTTTGTGGACTCAATTATCTTTTGTATAGATCAGGGGTCTCCAAAATTTTCAGCTAAAGGGTCGCATAAACTTTCAAACAGCAGTTTTGGGGGCGACTACTAGCCCTCAACATTTAGTTTTGTGGTAACCTACAGGTAAAAATATAATCTTTTTGGATATTAAAAGGTCTCCAAGGGCCGGATGAGAGGGCCTCGAGGGCCGCATCTGGCCCGCGGGCCGTAGTTTGGAGACCCCTGGTATAGATTATAGATGGTGCGTCTGTATAGTTCTAATAGTAATAGTAATAGTAATAGATAAAATAAGACTTAAGACACCAATTAAGGTTAAACAAACTCAGAAAACTGATGCAGTAGTGATCAGTTAGCACAGTTAAAAAAACACAGGAAGCTCTATTTTTAGTATTTCAAGGAAGTTAATGGCTGATGTTTTTCTTTGCGTTTCTGTTGACAATTGAAAACGGAGCTGAGAAGACTAAAGGATATATTGGCCTAATAATTTATTAACTAAAAGAATACAATTGGTAATATTAATGCTAATTGACTGTCTGATTATCATTATTATAATTACTTTATTAATAATTACTATTTTCGTGAGACCTGTACTGATAGTCTTACTCTTCCGTCTTACTCTTACTCTTACTGTTACTGTTACTTAACTTACTACTTACTTAACTTACTTCTTACTCTTACTTAATTCTTCATATTCAATATTAATACTAAATAATATATGGTAATTTCTTATTTTAGCGCAAATTATTTTTGTATAGCAAAGAAATAAACCCTCTTACTTTTAATAATTTAAACACATTCAATAAGTAATAAAAGAAGTATTTAATGATAAAATATTTGTTTTTAATGTGTTTTGATGACTTGAAAGGGGTTTTTATCTTAAAAACTAGCAGAAATCGTTGTTTGTTTATATAACAATGGCGCCGTAAATCACAGAAGATGCATGAAATATACAATTTTTGAATTTCGTATAAATTATAAAACAGTAGTTTAATTTGAACAAAAATATAATATTTTTATGTTTAGATATATTTCATAGTAAGTTAAGTTGATTTTTTTTATTTCAAACTACTCGAAAAATAATTTGCGCTAAAATAAGAAATTACCTAATATATATAAAATATATTGATATTCTTAATTTTTAATCTTGATCATTAATTCTTATTCTTTACTTTAGTCTTAAGTACTAAAGACTAAGTTATAAATTAGGTAATCCTGCAGTTCAAGTTCAGGGTTGCCAACTCAATAAAATAAAATTTACTGAAAAATATAAGAATTTTCAACAAAATTTACTTTAATTTACGGACAAAATTTTTTTTTGTGGATTTATTTAACATAAAATGGTTACCTTAAAACGAACGAATATGAAGCATAATCCAATTATCATTAAGCATTGTAGCTAAAAATGTAACGTCTCCATATGAGCACGTCTCTATTACCATGTTCATATTTTGTAACGTTAGTTTATTGTATGACATTCATCATCATTGACAGTGTTTAATTCCTCCTGCTTATGATTATACATAGAAAGGTTTACACTGTCGATCATTGTGGGAATAATTTTTCCCGGTCCATTTCTGACAGTCAGTAAAGTTTCCAACATTGGAGTAGATAATTTGTTTCTCAAGTTTGTTTTTAATAAACTAACTAACAGCAGAAAAAACGCGTTCTACTTCTGATGTTCCATGTGGAAGCCTGAATATCTGAATATGTTTTGCACTTCTATCGTGGCTGCGAACGTTTCGTACACCACCAGATGCAACGCTAAATATCGTTCTACAGCATGTACATACAGCGATATATTTGGAATCATTGTCCATTGATATCCAGTCCTTTAATTCACCATTTGTAATCAATGTAGGTTGAAGATAGCACATTTTGTTCACTTAAGGCACTTAAGCTTTTTTAACAATAATTTTATCCTCGTTTTCGTTTATTTGAAAGTTTTCACTGCAGCTACAGTGCCGCTATCGTCTTCACTTATATTCATCTTTTCTGCCTTTTTTTTTTACAAACAAATGTTTTTTTACATTCATGTCGTCATAATTTATGCGTAATTGTGACTTACAACTAACAATCTATCTGAACAAAACTAACTTGCCGTGATGCATCTCGAAGATCGAGCCTAGCTGTCCAGAAAGCGCTTACTGTTATTAATAAAATTAATAGAGCGCGAGATGTCACTAAAACACTTTAAAAATTAAAATTATTAAAATAGATATTAAGCTTGTTAACGGTTAACCGGCTAACCGGTTAACCAGTCCTCAGACCAGGACCGGTCATCTTTATTCAGGACCTTAGGACCGTGTAACCCAAAAGAAAACAACAACAAAAAAAAAAATAAAATAAAAAAAAAAATCTAGCGATAACGTAGTGAAAAAAACTAGTGAAGAAAACAACACAAGCGGTAACGCGCCTCTCCCTCTCGCTTTGTCGCGGTGAGTAAAAGCGATACCATGATCCAGCTGGTAAGTTGTCGAGACTGTACGAGAGCTAACACAGTGCGCGTTTGATGTCAACAACGGTCAAGGCCGAGGCTGTTTCTATTTATATTAATTATAGTCTGTTTCTTATAAAGACAAAGAAAGCTATAATAAAAGCATATGACCCCGTGACCTATCCGCATTTTCTGATCACCGGTTTATAGTCTGTTTCAGTTCAGGCATTCAAAAACTTATCGCGCACGCCGCTTAGTGAAGTACATGTACCTATATTACGAGAGGTATTTGAAAGACGTAGCAAAGATACCGTGCGATTAATCGGCCCACAAATTCGAGTTCGGTCTTTTAGTGACAGTTATCCTGCTAGTCAAAGGCATTTGTTTACCACATTAATAGTACGGCGAGTGTAGCTCAAACCCTATTTGAACAGAAAAAAACGGGGAGGGGGAACGTGTGCGTCGCAAAATTCAATTATTCTGGCGAGTTGACGATTGAAAAATATGTTTTTTAATAAATTCCATTTTATCATCGTTTACTCCGTAGCTTTATAATTTTATTATATTATTAATTTTAATACGCGAGTTGATCGGCATCACACACAAGAGAGGTAAACATGACGTCACAACGGACGGGGCGAGGCGTTGGTTTTTTAAACTAATGGAGAAACCTCGCTAACTTTAACGAACGATTGAACCTGTCCTCTTATTTAGACCGGTGAACTATGAGTCCCCAAAATAAAATATAAAAAAGACCATTAACCATCACTGTTTAGTTATTTTTTTGGATTTAAAAAAAAATGCTTTGAATTGAGGGCAATGCGGAAAGAGTTGAACGCAAGCGGGGGAAGCGGGCTTTGATGCCATCAGACGATGCCAGGCGACAACATTCTCTTGTTAGTTCTCAAATGGGTCTCAAAACATTAGGAATATAAGGACGAGCAGTTAACCGGTCTTTTTTTGAACGGTTAGTCGGTCCTCAAAAACGAGCGGTCTTAACAACCTTAATAGATATCACAAACCTAAATTTACTGATTTTTTTTAAAACATTGAGATTGTCATTTTTTTTACGGACTCATTAATTTTTTTACGGAATTTTACGGACTCATTAATTTTTTTACGGAATTTTACGGACTGGCAATTTTACGACAAATCTTTACGGACTGTCCGCAAATTTACGGACGGTTGGCAACTCTGCTGCAGTTGGTAAACATGTAGAATTTCGACCGTGACATCATGGCCATTATTGGCGGCCATGTTTGTTGTTATTGCACGTCCTTAAAAAAAGCTAAAATTAAAATTCTATAGCTATACCTAACCCAAACCCTAAAACCTTAAATTTTCCCAAAATTCTACAGCTATACCCAAGCCCTAAAACCTTCCATTTTAAAAAATCCTTTTAGAATTCATAGAACTTTGTTTCCAGCAACCGGTAGCGTCATTACGTCACGGTCGAGATTCTTCACTTCAGCCCTGCAGTTTTTATACGTATATTATTTCACAGCGAAATTTAATTTTATCTGCGAACTCATGTTTTTAATTTATTAATTTATTATTTAAATATATTATTATTATTATATCATAGTATTTTAGCTATTACAAAGATAATTTTGTTGAAATTAACAATAACAATTAATTAAATCGTTAATTTATCTAAAGTTAACTTTTAAATTTTAATTAATCATTAACATCCCTAATTATTAGTAATTATTAGAACCAGAATAAATTATGATATTTATATTATAGCACAGAGCCATGATTTTGTAATAAAGTGAGGCACTCATTCTTTATAATAATATACCAATGACAAACCTTTTACATATATTTTAATAAATACCTGTACAATTTTGACACCTTTTTGGTATTTCAGACATTAAAACATGACGCTAATGGAATTTTTTGGTTGCACTTTTATTTCCTTTGGACCTCCGCTTGCACTGTTTCTGTTTACTATTGCAAGAGACCCAATGCGCATAATTGTCTTAATAGCTAGGTATGTTTATTAAATATTAAAGAGTTGTTTTTATTAAAAAAATTAAGTCTTTTAGCCTATAGATATTAGAAAAACATTTTGATAACATTGATTAAATTTAATTTATTATGATAAAGCTATTTACAAAAAGATTCTAGAAAAATGTTAAATACAAAATAATGTGAAAGAAGCATCAAATGAATTTAATTTTAATTTATGCCACACAAACTCAAGAAGTCACTCATTAGAATATAATTTCTAGGGGTCTACCCATTGGCTGATATATCGGCACCGATATATTAATCAGTAGCATGTGAAGGTCCCAATATTGATGTCACTGATATTTCATAATAAGTGACATTTTGACCAAAAAATTGCCAAAAAAATATTACAATTTAGAATTTAAAATATCTTAAAAAATATATATCAATTTCGATACCGGTATTTAAAGAACCAAAAGAGTTCTAGTATTAATATGAACAGCCACAATACAGTGTGCCATGTGCTATGATATTGTTTAGGTATCTTCCGATTTTCGTACATTCGGAAATACTGTACTGTAAGTGATGCCATTGCTGAGTATATCGTAATTGCTCTAATAGTAAAGATGTACGCAGAATTGCAGATATTTAAAACATTTTGTTTTGTATGGAATAACAAAATGTATTATGTGCAGACTTGTCATTGGCGACCATTCATCCTTCAACCTCATTTGACTCTATTACTATTGCTTTGTTCTCATTGTCAAAGGTGGCCATTGACAAAAGCCATTTAACTATTGGTTAAAATGAATTATGAGTCAAAGTTGAAAATTCAAATGGAGTTCCTCATCTTATTTGTACATTTTTATTTTTTGTTATTATTAATAAAAAATGTTTTGATATGTTTTTTATCCCGATGATAAACGGTATTAACTTATTTTATCTAAAAAAAAATTTCATCCATATTCCTGCATTGTTTATGAGGAAAAGAAAGAAACAGGAAGCAAAGTAACAGAAGACTGAACACGAAATACAGAAGACCTTAACCGACACACACTTGTAATTCAAATGAATTTGTACGATTAATTTACGTTTTTGTTATTTAAACCAGTAAGCCTAAGATATAAAATATAAATAATTACAAGTGATAAATATAAGAATGATGTCTTCAAATATGGCTGCTGGTTTTTGTCCTAACAAATACTCATATTGGCACACACAAAATATCGGTATCGGCAATATCTGAAAAATCGCATATCGATAAACTCCTAAATAATTGAGTCATAAATTTAAGAATGACATAATCAAATATGCCCACTTGTTTTTGTCCTAAAAAATACTCGTATTGGCACTCATATTGGCAAAAGTAAATATTAATATCGGCAAAGATGCATATCGGTAGACCCCTAATAATTTCAAAGTGACTTCAAGAAGTCACTAATTAGAATTTAATTTCAAAGAGACATCATGAGTTTGTGCGTTATTGAATTATCAAAGCTAAGGGAAGCAGTAGCTTATCTTATTATAAATCTAGGTTCTCAAGGTTTTTAATACTATTTATAGAAATATCATTGTGAATTAATCTATCTAATGATATAATTTATTACACAGTGCATTTTTCTGGCTGATAGCCCTGCTGCTGTCTTCTATACTGTGGTATGCTGTTGTACCCTTGAGGGAAACACTAGCATTCGGCTTAGTCTTTTCTGTCCTCATTCAAGAGGCATTTCGGTTTCTCTTCTACAAAACAATAAGGTAATGTACTGAAGGTTTCAGCTGTGTAATTTTTAAAAATTTTGAATCTAAGAAACCTTAATCTTGACATTGTTGATCCCTTTGTCATCATGGAATAATTCTAATGATTTTAAGCTCTTCAAAGAAATTTTTACCTTTGTTGCTCAAATATTAAGGAGAATTGATGGTATTAAAGAACAACAGTTTGTTTCAAACTTCAAGTTGTTTGCTACAAAAAAAAGTAGATTTTTTATTAGCCATTTAAAGATTTCAGCCCTTTTCTAACAATTGAAAGCTTTTTCAAGAGAGGCATCAAAGTAAATGTTAAAAATCCTAATATAAATTTATTTTGTTCTCCATTATTACTTTAAAATCTCAACTCAGCATACCCTATATTCATTGTTTACGCCTAGATGTTCCAAATGTTAAAAATGTGTAACTGGACTTGTACTTGGCAACTATTTCTTCATTACAGATTGGCTGATGAGGGTTTGCTGAAAGTCACTCAGCAGAATGAAGATAAACATGTAACCCCAAAAGATATTTCAAACAAGAACATCATGGCTTATGGTAATCCATGTTTTACTTAATTCTTATTTTGCAAATTTTACCATGTTGGGTTATTAGAGGTCAGGCACTTCAAAACACTGACAGGGACCACGACACAGAATTCACTTTTGAACTTTTAGTTAAGAATTTTAACAACAAATAATTCAAGAAGTAAGATAAGCCAAAAACCAGAGAACAAAGAAGCAAACTGAAAAAGTCTTAAAATGTGACTGGCTGTCACAGTGGTATGGAAGCCAAATGAGAATAAAAATTTCCTTTGAAAGTCTTGAATTGTAGTAAAGCCTTTAAAGGTAGAAGATGTTTAAATCAGCAGAAAGGATTGTTCTGATGTGTTTATTTTTATTTGGCAGCTACATTAACCTGTTTAGGATCCTTCATAAAATGGTGCTGATTTGTGGTTGAAGTTTTTGTCAGATCTTGTGTATCTGGAAAAATTATGGCCTTGCTGGGTATTAGCATCCTTTGGCATGGGTGAAGTAACACAACAAAGTTTTCTATTACAAGACAACTCATCTAAAACATAATATTTATTAAGCAGTTTTTTTTCTGTTTTATTAAAAAAAAAGATTGAGACATGGCAGTCATCTTTTATACTAGCATTACAATTACAGAACTTTCAAAGAAGCATGTAATGGCCTATGGTAAAGTATGTTGTTGACATTGAATTTATTGATTTGTTATTGTCAAATTTTGTTTTCTGTAAAGTTAACGCTAGCAGTTGCAGCAAATCAAAGTAAAGATGAGTAAATTTTTAAAAATAACATGTGAAGATTTGTTCATGTGAAATTACAGAAAAAAATTATTCATCTAAATTGTAGATCAACATCTTTGTAACTGATAGATTTGGGTGTTAGCTACAATTGCTTTATTTAGTTCTGGTTTTCTTTTGCTTAATTTAAATTTTAAAAAATTGGTTTATTATTGTCTTTATTAATTTCTTTTAATTTGTAATAAAATAGTCACAGTTCATTCATAGTGAAATAGTTTTCTTTAATTAATTAAGACTGCCATTCAACAAATCTAAGGATTTATGCTTTAGATTTCAATTCATGTAGCTCATTCCATTTACTTTTCTGGACAGCATTAAACAAATAAAACACTTGATCTCTTTGACTCCTACCCATTATCTGCACAATTTATTTTCCTAATTTTAAAGTTTTACAGTTCAACAGGCTATTGTTGGTCAAGAAAATATTTTTAAAATCTAGTTTTAACTATGTGCATTTGACTTTTAGTCTCAGGCCTTGGGTTTGGACTAATTGCTGGGGCTTTCTCCATGATAAATCTGCTGGCAGACATGTCTGGACCAGGGACTATTGGAATCCTAGGAGACTCCAAGTACTTCTTTTGGGCTTCTGGTAATAAACAAAGTTTTATAATTTATATTTAAATTAAAAAAAAACAACAACACTACTTATGCTCAATTGTCAAAGATTCTTGCACCTTACTATCAGATAAGAACACACAAACCATGCCGGTCTGTTACAGTTGTTCAAAATATATATTCTTGTAGTTGTAATTGAACAAAAGCAGGGATATACGCATGTAAGTCTATAGATGATTCAAAGATAAGACCCCTTGAGCTGTCATGACCTTAATTTAATTTTAGCAATATAAAATTTTTAATTAATTTATTTGTATTTATTACGTAAATATATGTGCTTTTGTCAATTTTTATCAAGTTATTATAACAAGTCCAAAGGTTGTGTGGTTTGTCTAAAATTTTTACTTGTTTCTGGAACCTGTGGTGGTAGGGGAGGGTTTTTGTTTCTTTATGTGGTTTAATCTCATCAACTGGATGTTTACCTAAATTCACTGAAACTCCATTGGAAATCATTGTTTCTATTGTCTTATCAGAGGTTTTGGGTTGATATGATGTTAGAGTCTCCCTAATTAACTACAGAATACCCTTGTACCAGGGGTGGGGGTGGGGGTGGGGCTGGGATA
>MUZC01002301.1:795251-822808 GCA_002072015.1 Radix auricularia | reverse complement strand
ACCTGTTGTGCATGGAGCAACCTGTTGTGCATGGAGCAACCTGTTGTGCATGGAGCAACCTGTTGTGCATGGAGCAACCTGTTGTGCATGGAGCAACCTGTTGTGCATGGAGCAACCTGTTGTGCATGGAGCAACCTGTTGTGCATGGAGCAACCTGTTGTGCATGGAGCAACCTGTTGTGCATGGAGCAACCTGTTGTGCATGGAGCAACCTGTTGTGCATGGAGCAACCTGTTGTGCATGGAGCAACCTGTTGTGCATGGATCAACCTGTTGTGCATGGATCAACCTGTTGTGCATGGATCAACCTGTTGTGCATGGATCAACCTGTTGTACATGGAACAACCCGAACAGTGGAATAATTAAAAAGGGTTGTCATCAGTAATCAATGTAAATAGCAAAATAGATTTATAGTTTCTTTTAATTGATTCTATCACACTGAATTATTTTTTTAAGTTTTAAAAATTCATTTATATGAGAGATTGCTTATGAGACTCACTTGTTAATGCACTTTTAAAATAACAATGTTTTATGTTAGAACAGTACTTAAACTAGATGGGGTGAGGACATAATTGCAGCAAAACATAATGACCTTTGCACTTAAAACATTATTACTTTTAGTTTAAGGATGGGTTTCATAATGTGGCACATTGTTTCTACATGAAACCAAGTCTGTTGCAAGCTGATAAATTTCATTTTGAAAACAAAAGCTACTAAAAAAAAAATTAACAAAAATCCTCACCGGTACTGAATGGCCTCTGATGGGTATCACAGCCCCGGTTTCTTTGTGGAACCTTCCAATACGTGGGCCAAGAATTAATGCCCCAATAAAAGCAGTCGTCCCACCAACCAGATGGACGACGCCACTCCCACCAAAATCCTATGAAAATTAATACAAATTTTTAAATATTTCAATGCATCAATGAACAAATCTTTTACTGTTTAGGTCTTCAAAAATAAACTTCGATGTTTATATTTTAAAAGAATAAAATGAAAACATGACTCAAAAATAAGGTTTCAAAGTTAAAAAATAAATAAATAAAGGGTCCGTTTGTTATTGGGGGTGGGGGGGTCGGTTTATTACGTCAGCAAAGAGTTGTTTCCTTATTACGGCTGATAAAACAATCCAGGAAATAAGGTGAATACACAACCAATAAGACAATATCTCACATTGTTCTAGCCCATCTTTGACACGCTTACCTCATACTTAATGTGCACTGTTCTACCATTTTCTATTTCAAAGGTGTGTCCTATATGGAGGTAACCATAAGGAGACCACCCCCAACGGCTACACAATGGATAAACAAAAGCTGGAGAGCAAAACAAATTAAACTTCATTAATAACCTAAGAGTTTCACCATTTTTACATAATTCCTCTGGAATTAAAAATTATGCCTCACCCATTGTAAATGATTGGTGTTTTGCTACTATGAAATTATTGTATGTAGTCTCAGGTTGGATCCAATGCTTTATAAAAAGGTCTGAGACAAAGAGCTTCTTAAGATGCTCAACTATGTTTATTTAAGTCAAATTTTGCTTTTAATATAAACCTTATATAAAAAACAATGAGATTGTAGCCAACAATAAACTAGTTGATATCTTTCTAAACTAACACCTTTGAAATTAGCGATTAGCTTTGTTTGGAGTGAAGAACATCTAAGCTATACTTATGGATATTGCATTTAATATTAGTAGTTGTAGGCCATAATAATATCGACAGTGCACTAATTATAATACCTGTTTAATCTATACTTAAGACATTACATTTATACCTGTGAGCAAGAAACTATAGATGAGGTAGGCAATAAACTCGCATCTCTCAGCCAGGGCGCCGGACACGATGGTGCAGGAGGTGGAGGCGAACATGAGCTGGTAGAAGTAGTTAGACATATACTTGTTGTCGACGCCCTCGGAGGCGAAGTGAGTCCAGCCAATGAAACTGTTACCTTCGCCGTAAGCAAAGGCGTATCCGATGAGCCAGTAGGAAATTCCAGCAACAACTGTTTTGGGTAACGTTAATAAAGTTAATAAGTCTGAAGAAGTTTCGTGCAGTTGGAAAAGGTTTTAGCCCTAACATTAATTAAACTTCATGGAATAAATGCAGCTGTCATTCTGTTTTAAGAGGTGCACACTAGCAGTTGTATGTTCAAACAGTGCGCAGCAAAAACAACCGGCGACACATTTTGTCAATACATTGTTACATACACACCAACGCATCAAGGGATAATTTATCATTTTCAAAATTTTAAACAGAAATTTAAATTAAATCTAAACAATGTAAAACCATAACAAATGATCTTCACCCGAGCAATATTTACAATGGGCGAACATTCGGCATTTAGTAGATACATGTTGTTAAAGCACATGTTAAAGCTACTTACAGCCGTCCAGGAAGTTCTTGAGTAGTATGTTGTGTGTGTTCTTACTTCTTACGGCGCCAGCCTCAATGAAGGCGAAGCCCATGGTCAACACTGAGGGGGATAAAACATTTCAGGGTTACCGTGAGTTATGTGAACATGATGGGGCACTGGCAAGAAGGGGAACATACAAGACGGGGCACAGATAAGACGGGGCACAGATAAGACGGGGCACAGATAAGACGGGGCACAGATAAGACGGGGCACAGATAAGACGGCACAGATAAGACGTGGCACATACAAGATGGGGCCTTCTAATGAGTTAAGAGTTTAAACAAAACTAAAACTTCATTTTTAAATGCTGTATATTTTCTATATTTGGTCTTTCCTGCATGAATTCCCCTTCACATTTATATTTAAAAAAATAATTTCGAAGATATAGCTTAGTTGTATTTTCGGTGACGAAATTGCCGTGGAGGGGCGGTGTGTGACGAGCTACTCTCCACATTTTGTACATTTTTGGATTCGTCTATTTCTTAAAATGGAACATAATGTCGGCTTTTGTTATAAATGTACTTTCGTTTCAGAAACAATACACGAATCAAATATTTATGATGACGTCACAGACAGGAAAAACTTAAGCGTGGGCCACATTCGGTCCGTCGGCCGAACTATTGACAAACCTTGGTTTACCATAGTCACCTCTGCTTTCCGTGTATACTCAAGAAACTAATAAACTTCATATTATATCATAGGTAAGAAAAAGTTTGCTCTGTGATACTCACACAAGATCATGATGCCAAAGGTCAGCTGGTAAAAGTTGTCCAAGTTTTGAGCAAGGTGGTTGAAGGCCTCGTTTAGTGCTTCTAAACTTCGCGTTGTTGCTTCCATCGTGGCGTTTGCTGTGATGGGGAGGGCGATGGTGGTGTTGGTTGACATTATGGCACCCTGGGTTAACCTGTTACAAGAGATGTTGGAGAAAAATTGTGGAGCATTTGGTTAGTGAAGTAGGGTGATACTTAATAGCTTGTGAAGTAGGAAGAGCTGAGCAAAGCAATTGACTGCCTAATCTATAGCTTGTTGAAAAGCCCCTGGGAACGATGATGGCCTACGACCAGAAACTCTAAAGAATGGCAAGGGCAAGAAACTTTTACTCCAGCCCTTGCGCGAGCTTCTGTCCCTCTGCTGAGAACAAGGCTACATCCTTAGGACCTAAATGATGCAAATATAGTGACACTTTATAAACAAGGGCGATATTATTGTTGTATGACCGGCCTTTGCCCGTATCATACTAACACGATTACAGAGTTTAGCCTCCCGAGTTTGTTTTCCAGATTCTCAATGTGGTCGGTCTACCATAGACATGGTGATCTTAGGCAGCTCTGGGAAAATGCAGAGAGGAGAAGTCACTTTGTGGATCTTACGAAAGTCTTTTATTTATTAGTCGCTGCGGGTTATTTCAACTATTTGAAAAAGTTGGCTGTCTCTAACACCTGCTCGCCGATCAGTGTCATGAAAATATGCAGGGCACAGTGCAGTTCGATAAAGCTTCGTCAGAAGCCTTTCCAGTCAGCAGCGGAGATAAAAGCCAGGTTGTGCACTCACACCACTGTTCGCAATATTCTTCTCTGTATTGCTTTGATACACATTTAAGGATAGCATTGATTGAATCTGGTTACACACCGGAGCTTATGGAGGACTTTTTAACACTGTTCGCCTCTGAGAAACAAAAACAACGAAAATACAGATGTCCTAATTTGTGAGCTATACTCTTTGCGGATGATGCGGCACTAAAAAGCACACACAGAAACTGGTTTGCAACAACTCGTGTCAAACTTCTCTCCAGCGCCTGTAAAGTACTTGGTCTGCAAATCATCTTGAAAAAAGACAAACACCATACACCAAGAAGCGTGTTCTACCATCAATATCTACAATGAAAACTTGGAGGTTGTGGACAGCTTCTCTTACTTGGGTGTCCAAGGTCTCCAATTCACTGTCCATCGAGGGCGAAATAAATGGCAGCTGCCACAATGGCTCATGGGTTTGGCTAACGGGAAAAAAACTTTGTCTACCGAGCCTGCGTCATTAGCTTGCTGCTATACGGGAGTGAGACTTAGGTTACTTAGACATCCTATCAGCGCAAGCATAACTCCCGCTTGAGGTACCTGCGACGTACTCTTGGCATTTAATGGCAGGGCTATGACGTCTTGATGCGTGCCAGCGCCCTCAGCGTGATCTCTATCCTTAGTAAAAGAGGCATAAGATGTCTCGGACATGCATGTAAATAAAAGCCGGGGTCGTATCCAAAAGGACCTTATATATGGAGCACTGGCATCGGGAAGGGAAAGAAAGGTCGCCAACATCTAATTTTGATTGAAAGACGTCTGCAAGAGGCATATGAAATCAGCCATAATGAGCACAAGAGACTGGGAGGGTAAATCAGAAGTCCAATCCACGTGGTCCAAGAGGGCCTAAAGTAGTCGAGGAGCAAAAGATGGAGGCTACCGACAGAAGAGCTAGGAGAAAGGCCAAAACATTAAAATTTGGAAGCACAGAACACGCGTATAAAAGCTGTGGTAAAGACTGTCAATGATTGGACTGCACAGCCACACGAAGAAATGCAACCCAACCCAACGGTGATGCACCACCGTCTCGCCAGACGGAAGGATGCCAAAGTAGTAAGAGAGATCGACAAGAATATTGATGGAAGTAAAGTTTTTTTCTTACCTAAAGACATAGGACTGCATGAATTGACATCAAATTACATTATTTTCCTACAAATCATGACCTATAACCTTGACCATGAGAACGCTGACCTTGAAATCCGCTGACCACGATAACGCTGAGCCTAGATTCCATTGAACACAAAGAAATCAAATAATTGTCCACATAACTTTAGCCACCTTCGTGGTCTGAATTGGACACACATGGCACGAGGCTTGTTAAATTTACGTCTAGCAATTTGCGCCCTTTTTTAAAATTACAAGTTAGCGTAGCCTTGGTTTCGATTGAAATATTTGCTTACAATCCTCACATTTCTGATTTTCTTATGTAGAAACTACCAGCTGTTATGTCTTCATCTTTCAATAAAACAGTTCGGGGACAAACGTTCCCGACAAATTGGCTCTGAAAGCATAAGTCAATGGCATCAATTTAGCAGTTAAATAAGAAGTTTTGGCCATAGGTGTCACCCTGTGCGGTCCTCACCCCCCGCACCCCACTAATGACGCCTTTTGGTTATGGCAGATTTACAACCTGAACACATTACTATTTTTTTCAGTATTATTCTCACCTAATCAAATGTTAGCATTATTTAAATAATATTTTTTAACATCCCAAATACTGACTATGCTAACTCGCTGCTGATAAAAAATAATTACGTAAAACCAAACAATTTTAACACGCCCAACGAGGCGCGAGTCTGTGGGGGAAACAGTTTAGTGACGTAGTTTGTCTTTACAAGTTTAAGTCCCCAAACAGCTTATATTGATCATGTCCATGACTTTCGTTTCTCAGTCCATGACTTTCGTTTCTCAGTCCATGACTTTCGTTTCTCAGTCCATGACTTTCGTTTCTCAGTCCATGAGTTGAGTTTCTCAGTCCATGAGTTGAGTTTCTCAGTCCATGAGTTGAGTTTCTCAGTCCATGAGTTGAGTTTCTCAGTCCATGATCAGCGCATTTCGTCTCTTGTTGTAATAAACATTTTAAACAGAAAATCTCCTTCAAATTCCTATATTACGGTAAAACATTTCCATAATAATAAAAAAAATGTTAGGCTGAAGCGAAGTATGTCGACCGTGACGTCACGACGCTACCGTTTGCTAGAAAAGAGTTCAATAAATTCTAAAAGGATTATCAAAAATGGAAGGTTTTAGGTTTGGGTTAGGTATAGCTTTAGAATTTTCGGAAAATTGAAGGTTTTAGGGTTTGGGTTAGGTATAGCTATAGAATTTTAATTTTAAAGCTTTTTAAAGGACTTGCTTTAACAACAAAGAAGGCCGCCATGGCCGTGACGTCACGGTCGACGTACTTTGCTTTTACCAAATGTTCCAGTCATTGTGTTAGAATTTAAAAGAAATTGGGTCACCTACCTGTGAGCTGGATCTCAAAGACGAAACGCTCGTTAATCCTGAGCAAATTTTGAAGTACACAAAATTCTCCTTGGCCAGGGGATTAGATCCTTTAGATTACCGTCCAATGCTGCAGACGAAAGTGCCAAGTGACGGCTGGACAGTCATGACCGTGTACAGAGCAGCGGTGTGAGTTTGCCGGGCCACGAGAAGATGACATTAAGATCCTGTGGTTCACGATCTATCACGTGAGGAACCTACCGAGACGAGCGTGTGTTTGTGAGCGACAGCGTGTCTGATTCACAACGACTGCCAGCCCCAAGCAAACCCGTAGTTTTATACCCTCACCTTCCTCCGTGACCACGACAATTCAAAATTTTTATGGTCTACACAGAATCGATGAAATTAAAAAAATTGGAAGGACGCCTCCACCCTCACCCCCAATTTCACATTTTATTCATCGAAACAACTGCCGCCCCATTCCTCCATTACCCTACACCACCCACCCCAACCCCTACCAAGGGATGGCCTTGAGAGTACCCACCTTTCCCCGTGTGACGTAATGTATAATTAACATTCGGAGTCCGTGGATATTGAGATGCGACACCAAGGCTAGTGGACTGTTCCCACGTATTGGCTGGTCGAGTGCCCTGAAGCAGAAATAACGTTGGGGTGGGGAACTGGTTCCGACCAGCTCTAACGCCCCAGTTCATCCAACGAACTCAGCACATGTACTTATTAACACGGTATTCAAATGTCTCCAACGTTGGCATTTTTAAAACTTGACGGTCGTGGGGCAGTGGCGTAGATGAAGCTACGACAAACGAAGGCGTAGTAAAGGACTTAGAAAGGGATCTGAACAAGGTTGTGGGGGGGGGGGGAGTAACGTTTTATTAGAAAAGAGTTTTTCGTGAAAAAGAGAGGTGCGTATAATATGAAAACAGCCAGGGTAGCTCCCGAACCATTTAGCCATGTTAGGAAATAATGTTTAATTTGTTTCGTCCGTACAGGCCCCACACTTACCACTATTGGTTTCGGATTTCTCACAAAGTCCTGATTTTTTTTACAACTTAAAGGATCATCTCATTATGGCCTTATTCCCCACTCTGGCCTTGTTCCCCATTTGGGCCTTGTTCCCCATTCTGGCCTTGTTCCCCATTCTGGCAATGTTCCATTTCTGGCCTTGTTCCCCATTCTGGCATAGTTCCCCATTCTGACAATGTTCCCCATTCTGGCAATGTTCCAATTTCTGGCCTTGTTCCTATTTCTGGCCTTGTTCCCAATTCTGGCATTGTTCCCCATTCTGGCCATGTTCCCCATTTGGGCCTTGTTTCCCATTCTGGCCTTGTTCCCCATTCTGGCAATGTTCCCCATTCTGGCCAAGTTCCACATTTTGACAATGTTCCCCATTCTGACCTTGTTCCACATTCTGGCCTTGTTCCCCATTCTGACCTTGTTCCCCATTTTGGCAATGTTCCCCATTCTGACCCTTTTTCCCATTCTGGCCTTGTTCCACATTCTGGCCTTGTTCTCCATTCTGGCCTTGTTCCCCATTTTGGCAATGTTCCCCATTCTGACCCTTTTCCCCATTCTGGCCTTGTTTCCCATTCTGACAATGTTCCCCATTCTGGCCTTGTTCCCCATTCTGGCCTTAATCCTCATTATGGCCATGTTCCCCATCCCAGACATCAATCAACCTCTGCGCTCCACGATCTTAGCCACATACTGAGATGGTCGTTTATAATAAATGAACATTTCTAGCTACGTGAGCTCGGCGTTTTGTCTATAAAAATAAAAACTAGTTTGACAAGTGTTATATTTTAACATCTGCACTGATCACAGAGGGCACCGTTCACTGACTAAAAGTGACCATGTCCATTGACCAAAAGTTGCTATGTTTATTGAACAAAAAGGGCCATGTGCAGTACCAAAAAGTGGCCATGTTCATTAACCAAAAGTGGCCATGTTCATTAACCAAAAGTGGCCATGTCCATTAACCGAAAGTGGCCATGTTCATTGACCAAAAGTGGCCATGTCCATTAACCGAAAGTGGCCATGTTCATTGACCAAAAGTGGCCATGTTCATTGACCAAAAGTGGTCATGTTCATTGACCAAAAGTGGCCATGTCCTTTGACGAAAAGTGGCCATGTCCATTGACCAAAAGTGGCCATGTCCATTGACCAAAAGTGGTCATAACCATTAACCAAAAGTGGCCATGTCCATTGACCAAAAGTGGCCATGTCCATTGACCAAAAGTGGCCATGTCCATTGACCTAAAGTGGTCATGTCCATTGACCAAAAGTGGCCATGTCCATTGACCAAAAGTGGTCATAACCTTTAACCAAAAGTGGCCATGTTCGATGTATTTTTAATGGATTCTTGGAACTCCCCCCTTTTATACATGTCATGAATTTATCGCGGCACACTTTTGTGGAAATCTTGGCTCAAGTATCCATGTTTTGTACCATAAGTAACCATGATTTGTACCACATATACACATGTGTGCACCACGTCATGTGGTTTGATGTTCTGCCTTTGACCGTATTCTGGCAATCACCGTAACATTTAGTTGTCGCTGGCAAATTTTAATGTTTTTTTTTATTTCTAGAAAAAAAAAAGTTCAAGTTTTCCGAGCTCGTTCAAGGTGTAGCATATTTGGTGCGCAACCCAGCAAAAAAAGCTTGGCTTCAACAATTTATTATCATTATTTTTCTTATATTTATTTGGGTCAGTGGCGTAGCTAGGGGAGGGGAGGAGGGGTCCAATTTTGACAGTCCCCCGGACCCTCACTTGAGTGGGGATCCCAAAGGAGTGTCAAAATATTATACCACAGCCATGTCTGCAGCACTCCAAAGTGACCAAGCTCACCGGGCCCCCAAATCCCTATAAATCCCTAGCTACGCCACTGCTCAGGGCCAACAACCAATGCTTATATCATTGTGGTCTCAATTTCCAGCATTTCTTTCAAGAAAATAGTGTACAACATTTAGGGGGGGGGGGTAAAGAAGAAAAAAAAGTACCAACCATCTTACCCAAATTCTGTTTACCACAATGATACACAATACTGTTAAACCAAATATCTGCTTTTAATGAACTGCAGCGCCACCTACAAATTTATGCATCGCGGCGCACATCCCAGTCTCCTGGATTAAAAATGAAATCGAATAATTTAACCATTCGTCTTCTGCTCTGTGACTGGGCCCAGTTTTGGCAACGTTAATTTCATCGGTTGTTTCGTCCTCCTGGCGAGATGCGTACATTACCCGCCAAGTTTGATAGGACGTCCTCGGGACGTCACAACATTGATCCACAGGGGGGGGGGGGCAGACGCTTTACCCCTTACAAACGTCCACTTTTCTATGACGTTTATGATTAAAATAACTGATTTGATTGAGCGCGAGCATTATTTAGTCAGGTATCGTGGTGGACATTTTGAAATTTGAAATCGATTTCAACAATTGTTAGCCCATCGCTTGTAGGGTCAGAGCAGTAGCGGGAGTATGGGTGATGGAGGTAGGTGAGGTGGCGGGGGGGTAGGGGAGGTGGCGGGGGGGGTAGGGGAGGTGGCGGAGGNGCCAACTTTGAATTATGAAAATTCTGGACAGGTCACAGGCGGTAGTATCTTTGCGACTCAGTTCCAACTTTCGAAATTTTAGACCAAATGGAGTATGCTCAAAGGGTTATATGTTAATGGAAAAGTAACAATTATCTTACAAAATATGTTAAAACTCAGACTAAGTAAGATAATTGTTACTTTTCCACTTGCAAAATGTTAAAATCTACAAGAATCCTAATGGAAGTTATGGAACATGCAAAGAAAACACATTATACAAAAGAGAAATTTAATGTATCCGCTAATCCAAGTTACAACTTTCAAGATTCAAAACATTCCCAAAGAGTTAATCAAAGTATAACTACAATCAGTTGTTACTTTCTTTTAAAGCTATACTTCTGTTCACTTTTGCTTGCTTTGAGCAAACATTTCTGTCCCCCAACATAAGTTAAGAAATCACTGCAAGATTGATCATAATTGACTTTCACGCAGAGTTCAGCTTTTACAAGTTCAGGTCTCATTCTATTGCGTTCATCAATCCAAAGGTTTTTCATCAATGAGAAAATACGTTCAACATTTGCATTGCTGATTGGAATTGATAAAACATAACCAACCAGTTTTTGCAAATTTGGGGCATCACAATTTCTAAAAAATTCTATCCAACGTTCATCTACTTTTGACTTTGTCTTAAGTTTTGGAAGAATCTGTCTTAAGATGCAATACTCCTTGTTAAACAAAGACACCAGATATCTGTCCGATAATAAAGGCATAAAGGTTTGGTTCACATGAATGATTTAAAATAATCGAAGGAGGCTAAGGAGCAGCTACGGATTACAGTAAAACATTTTTGTGCACTGATTTTGCGAATTTTTCCGTACTCTTACATTTTCTGGACATTGTATTGTCCAGAAAGACTCTCTGCTTTTTTCTGGACACTGACTGAAATTTCTGGACGATCCAGAAAAAATCTGGACGGTTGGCAACCCTAATTCGTACAGAGGAGTCAAATAAAACATGTATGGCTGTTAAATTCTAGTACGGAGAAGTGAAATCATACTGGCTAAGGAAGTCAAAGTTGGCAGCACAAACTACGCCCCTGTCAATATATCATACCCCCTCCCCCACCCTCCAAGTTCAAATCACTGGACTGTCCTGCCAACTTGTGACCCCCCATTCCAACGCCTAAGCCATGACGTCATCCGTCCTGTACTCAACGGAGCGTGACTCCCATCACCTGGACCGTGCGTGATCCAACAATTCAATGTAAGCGGCTGACCACAGAACCGACCGTTGCAACCAAGACAGTCTCATAGGGGGGTCATGGGGAGGGGATGGGGCAACGCATTGTGACTTTTGAAAAGAATACACAAATGTCGTCGGGAAGGGTACCAAGGGATGTGGGGTTGAGGCCTGGGGGTGGGAGGGGTGGTTAGCATTCAGGACCACGTTCATAGTTTTTTCACGATTGGAGGGATTTGTGGGGAGGGGGGGATGGGCTGTGTATTTTAAACGCCATTGTTCGGACACAAGGACGTGAACTGACCACAAAGACATGTTACCCCAATGACCCAATACCCAACGGGCAAGGTAGCCCAATATATACCTTCTGCCCCTTCAATACAAAGGGCTATAGAAGCAACATAGTGTTGAATTTTTGCAATAACGTGAAGTCCTAAAAAACGATGACCTTTGTGTTTGGGGGAGGAGTGTATTTGATTAAAGTTAAAAAGAAGCCAAAAATATTGCAGTTTTGTTAAAAAAAAATATTGAAGTGAAAAAAAAACCCCAAAGATCCCACGCATGATTGACATGTGTGATCTTTACAACTTATTTCTATCTCATACCAACCGCCAATCATAAGGAAATCGACACATGCCGTCGGCAATATGTGACCCGCTCAGTGCAGTCAGATCTCGAGTCACTGGAACGTTACACCGTCTCTTACAACTGGTTTACGACGATAGAAACAAGACGTATATGTTTGACTATTTGGCCTCTTTGGTTGTGTGATGTATACATACTCCCCCTGTATACCTCATTCGGGTCTATGGGGTATACCTCCACTGGGTCTATGATGTATACCTCCACTGGGTTTGTGATGTATACCTCCACTGGGTCTATGATGTATACCTCCACTGGGTCTGTGATGTATACCTCCACTGGGTCTGTGATTTATACCTCCACTGGATCTGTGATTTATACCTACATAGGGTCTGTCGTGTATACCTCCACTGGGTCTGTGATGTATACCTTCCCTGGGTCTATGATGTATACCTCCACTGGGTCTGTGATTTATACCTCCATTGGGTCTATGATGTATACCTCCACTGGGTCTGTGATATATACCTCCACTGGGTCTGTGATGAATACCTACATAGTGTCTGTCGTGTATACCTCCACTTGGTCTATGATGTATACCTGCATTGGGTCTGTGATGAATACTTCCATTGGGTCTATTATGTATACTTCCACTGGGTCTTTGATGTATTTTAACAGATGATGAAACGGTTTAATTGACACGCTTTTATTTGTAATTTATATCTATAATTATATGTTTATTTAAGACTTTCTTAGCGTACTGCATTTTGAGAAATCTAAAATTATTTTCTCTTTAACTAAAACGTCTTAAAAAACAACAACTAAAAAGTGAAAAAAATTATTCTATTTTTAAAATTTAAAAAAAAAATGAAAACTTTAAATTCGCTCACTATGGACCCAAATTTCCGAAGCAATATAATATAACTTTTTTCATCAACATTTGGTCACAAATATCCTCGTATGCAATGGACAATGGCTTCACTTTAACAATAGGTCAGCCTTGTGTGTACGTGCAGTTAAAGCACGTTGGGCGTAATAATCTTCTATGTAGAAGAAGCGTCTAAATTGTAAAAGAATAATTTTAAAATAATAAATTCACACGAAACACAAAACCAACTGAGCGCACTCACCCAGTTGGACGCATGTCAATTAAACGCCGAAAAAGTTCCCCCAATATACCAGGAATTCAGGCGGTACACGGCCGTTATTTAATGAACATCAAATAATTGATTTTTCGTGTGCTCTTTAAGGGATATACTTACGGTGACTTCCTATTTATGCATGTGAATCTTTTGAAGAAATTAGATCTAATGCGGAAACGTAACAATGATGCTCTAAATAAAATTTAGAATGTATTGATCTAATACTGCTATCTTCTAAAAAAAAAAATTAAAAAAATCAAACCCATTAACAAGGGAAACGGTACGTGTGTTTGGGCGGTGTTGTGTGTGTTAAGGTGTCGTTGTATGTGTGTGTGTCATGTCGGTATTGTGTGGGTTGAAAAGCTTGTCAAGCTTTCAGACCACTACTTCAAGGTGTCAGTCTATTATTTCTCATTGGTGGATTCTTTGGCAGAAATCACCCCTTGTTGGCCAGGATCATTGTTGGCCAGGATCATTGTTGGCCAGGATAATTGTTGGCCAGGATCATTGTTGGCCAGGATCATTGTTGGCCAGGATCATTGTTGGCCAGGATCATTGTTGGCCAGGATCATTGTTGGCCATGATCATTGTTGGCCAGGATCATTGTTAGACAGGATCATTGTTGGCCAGGATCATTGTTGGCCAGGATCATTGTTGGCCATGATCATTGTTGGCCATGATCATTGTTAGACAGGATCATTGTTGGCCAGGATCATTGTTGGCCAGGATCATTGTTGGCCAGGATCATTGTTGGCCAGGATCATTGTTGGCCAGGATCATTGTTAGACAGGATCATTGTTGGACAGGATCATTGTTGGCCAGGATCATTGTTGGCCAGGATCATTGTTGGCCAGGATCATTGTTGACCAGGATCATTGTTGGACATACTTTTATCATTATTATAAAACAACCTTCTCGCTGATGTCTTCGTTCGTATGATGGATGGTCGTCAAAGAATCTGAACATGAATTTTTCTCTCCGCTTGACTAAAGCTACATCTGACATACATGATAGTTCACATCCATAATATATTTTCACAAATGGAAGTAAGGAAATATTCATAAGAAGATCAAGCATAAATTCAAAATAATAACTAGACATAGAGCTCAGAGAACTACATGCAGTGAAAATTTAACGATTTAAAAACTATTTTTTAATATTACTTTATTACTTTTACATTTTTTGTTTACATATTGTTTTGGATTCTTTTTCCCGAAGAACTCAACCTTTCGAATTAACATCTTTGCGTAACATTAGATGACATTTAAAAAAACAAACAAACAGAACACAACTTAATATGTGAGAGTAGTACAAGCTATGTTACCCTGATAAAACTATTGAAATTTGTATTCATAAACATCTTTGACACCCGAGTTACAAAATCGGATACTCCTGACAAGTGCCAAACAAATAAGAAAAAAGTTGAAGTTATCAAAATAGGCAATCTTTGCGACGCCAGTTGCTACCTGCTTATTGTTAGAGAATATCTCTATAAAGTTAGACGCCATCTCTATAAAGTTAGACGCCATCTCTATAAAGTTAGACGCCATCTCTTTAAAGTTAGACGCCATCTCTTTAAAGTTAGACGCCATCTCTATAAAGTTAGACGCCATCTCTATAAAGTTAGACGCCATCTCTTTAAAGTTAGACGTCATCTCTATAAAGTTAGACGCCATCTCTTTAAAGTTAGACGCCATCTCTATAAAGTTAGACGCCATCTCTATGAAGTTAGACGCCATCTCTTTAAAGTTAGACGCTACCTCGGTACGGTTAAAGGCTACATTGGTAAACAAGTAAATGTATTGTCATTGAATCCGATTACTTTTTGAATGGTCTTTGTCGCTCTCTCTTCTTTACAAAGTCTTTATTTCTTGACCATTACTGTTATCTTGAAAATAAAAGAGCACATATTTTAAGTTAAAAAAGAACTGAAACAGAAGTTGAAGTCTTTAAACAAGTATTTTAAAACGTTTCCTGCTCCTACAAAAAGCGACCGCGGACACAATTTTTGGTACAATTGGATAAAATGAAGTATGGTTGAAGAAAATGGTCATAAATATTATCTGAGAATTAAATATATTCTCGCAATCAACACAAACTAAAACTAAACACTACACTCGAGATTAAAGGGGAAGTTTGTATAAATTCCACATATAATTAGACTAGCTAACATCTCTTGAGTGTCATGGAAATAAATTAAATGATTACACATGGACATCAAGAAATATTTATAACACAATCATAAATGAAAGCAAATGATTATGAACAAATACTGATGTGGATTGTGACGAAATACTGATGTGGATTGTGACGAAATACTGATGTGGATTGTGACGAAATACTAATGTGGATTGTGACGAAATACTGATGTGGATTGTGACGAAATACTGATGAGGTAAAGACGCTTCTTTGTGTCTGATAATGTGTTTCAGGCACCTAAAGAAGAAATTCAATAAATATGATTAATAGTTACAAGTAAATACTGTGCGGCAATGAACTATACAAGGCCTCGTCTACTGAATACTTTGCGGCAATGAGTTATACAAGGCCTCGTCTACTGAATACTGTGCGGCAATGAGCTATACAAGGCCTCGTCTACTGAATACTGTGCGGCAATGAGCTATACAAGGCCTCGTCTACTGAATACTGTCATTGTGATAAAGTCTCCCCTTACAGCGCAGTTCTCTCGAAATGAACTGTCCTCAAACCGTTTCCACCTGTGTGATCAAACCCGTGATTGACATGGGTATGGTTGTCCTCGGGGCCCAATGTCCAGTTCCTTGGCGCCCCAATGATAGCCACTTGGGACGAGGTGGACAAGTTGGAGTGGGACGCCGATGACGTGACGTTGTCCAAGTGAAGATCTTGTCTGGACCCCGGCCTGGACTGACCCATGGCGTTCATCTCCAGGACTGACGACACGGTCTTCACCTTGTGTATGCCCATGACCTTGGCCTCTTGGTGTTCGTAAGGCCCCTGGTCTCTGACGAACACGTCACTCTCAAACCCTAAAAGGAAGAAATAATTATTAAAACAAAAAAGAACAATAACATCATCAATAAAACTGTGATTTCAAGGGCGTGTCTAGGATTTGTTTTACAAAAGACGGGAGTAGATGTGTGCCTCTACCCACCTGAGTTTTTCTTTGCAGGATTAGAGAAAGGTAGCCCCTCCCCTTCTTCTTAATCTCAACCCAATTTCTAACTTTGGCACCTCCCGGCATTTATTATAAATTTTCTGAGTCGACCTATGACATTGTAGAGTTGTGACAAATCACGTGGTTTTGGTGTTAATATGGTAGCAGGAAGTGACTTAGTTGGTAGGGCTCTAACGTCAAAGATTAAAAATACAATTACCCCCGGCCCACACACACACACACTTTTTTGTTCCTTCTTCCTTTTAAACGAGCTATAAATAATATTTATAGATCATATTTATTTATCCCACCTCACAGACACGCTTTTCATATGCTGACCCGTGGGCCTCAAGTGTCTACAATTGTAACTGTTTTCTAGTAGTTTTTGTGATGTGCACAGTAGCGTGTTCTTTGTATTTCTTCTCATTTTTTTTTCCTTTGTCCAGTTGGATAAAGGCAAAGCTATAATAGATGAGTAACATATAATTATGGCTAACAACCTTGCTCAATCTCAGTAAGGTCACCGCTATCCGACACTCCAAGTATTTTCTCCGTGTAGCCGTGGCCGTAAGCTTCTATGGGGTAGGCTGGCTGTCCGTGCTTGGTGATGTCCAAACCTGAAATGGTAATAAACAAACCGGTGATCTCAGGTTTGTCTTTGGTAACGTTATAAGATGAGGTGTTTTCAGTGTAAGCCCAAAATTTTCAAAATGGCCGCTAGATTTCTTCTAAATTCTTACAAGATAAATGTTGAAGTCTTCTGGAGCAGTTCCCACGAATAACAACAATAGAACAGGTAATCTGCCCCTTCTTCACACCCTTCTCCCTTTCTCTCCCTCCCTCTCTCAAGGCCGCTCCTTTTCCACACCCCTTACTTTATCCAAACTTTCTCTGTCTTTTTGAATCCTTTATGTGTACTCATGGCTTCTGCTGATTGTTTGATTGCTTGTCGCAAAAACCTTTAGATCGATATTTAACCCAGTTCCCAGTATGCTAGCGAGCTGGAATTTTGCAGGCAGACTCGTGGCGACGATAAAAAGGATCTATCAAAATTTTACAGGCATCGAATGTACTGTAATTAAATTTAATGAATATTTAGATTATCTTTTTGTATCTCTATGTAGCATGTACGTTTTTGCGCTAGACTGTCGCGATGCGTATTATATTGAACAACCTTTCTAATAAATTATATCAAACATGTTTTTATAACCTTTTCCCATGATCAAACGGAACTGAAATCTAGCAGGCAGACTGTAGTAGTTATTTTAAAACTATAAATCCTTTATATTTGAGACAAAACTAAAACTTTGGATCGTCGTGCGATGCGTGTTATAATGAATATATTTAAGTTATGTCACTTATATAAAGGAATTATAGGCAAAAACGTTTTTTTTAACGATTTTTTAAATTAATGATTTCTATGACTTTCCCCATCTGATTCTTTCATCTTCCTTCCTTCTATAATGTTATAAATCTACCCCCCCCCCCGCCACCAAATCCTCCTCTAAAATCCCTGTCACCGTCACTATTTTATGTTTATGTTCAAATAAAAACAATTTAAATAAACCAACAAAACAAAACAAAAAGACATAACTATTTATTACTCAGTTCGTCCATCTGAGTCACGTCATAATTATTGTAAACATTGGTTGTGAACTGGAGTTGAATTCACCAATTGGTGCACCGACCAGACCAAATTCACCTATTGGTGCACCGACCAGACCAAATTCACCTATTGATGCACCAACCAGACTCAATTCACCTATCAGTACACCGACCAGACCAAATTCACCTATTGATGCACCTACCAGACCGAATTCACCGATTGATGCACCTACCAGACTGAATTCACCTATTGGTGCACCGACCAGACCGAATTCACCTATTGGTGCACCGACCAGGCCGAATTGACCGTTTGGAGCGAATCTGTCTTAAAGTTAAGTGTTCATAGAACGCATGGGATGAATGGGAAAATGCTAGGTATAAGATTTAAATTCCTAGATTAGAAGTAACGATCTCAAGCGATGGCGACGACCATCCTTACTCTATAAGACATGAGTTCAAGTAACGCGCTTTGGAAGAATCCATTAAAGCGGAGACTTCCGGTAAGTTCATTTTGAGAGTTTATTTTACAGAGTGTGACAGACACAGGCAGCATATTTAGATTTTCTTCCTATGAATCGTAGTTATTTCACTGATATTTTTGTGTGAAATTATGTATTTAATGCAAGTGGGGAAATATGATTAAAGAGAAAAAGATCGAAATCAAATAGAAGAACCTGGCCTACCTTTGACCTCAACATCCGGTGGCACTCTGAACTGTCCCAGAAGCCTCAGAGCCCCAAAGACGATGGTCATGCAAGCTCCAGTCCAGGCCATGTAGATCAAGACACCGGCCAGCTGCCAGGCAAGTCTCTGGATGATCAAGTTGGAGGATATTGCTGATAACCTCTTAAAGAATAACTTAGTAATAATAATAATAAGATGATAATTTATATAGTGCTGTATCCCAGCTAGGAGCCGGGCTCACAGCGCTTTACATGGAGATAACAATACATATATTAATAAAAGAAGCATTCATATCACACTAACTACATAAATGACAATACATTATACATCAGCTACGTTAATCATTTAAAGAAATGATGTTTCATTAATTTTCAAAATAAGTTTTAAAAAGATGTGTCTTAAGTGCAGTTTTAAATGACTTAGCAGTTGAAATACTACGGATGTGTAATGGAAGAGACTTAACTGATTTCTAATAACAAGCCACAACCGAGGGGACAAAAAACGTATGCACACATGTAAAATAAACCATCCTCGCTTTGTCCACGATAGTGGAAGGGCTGAGCTAGAGTTTGTGACGCCCTGTAGTGGGGGATGATGCGTTTGTGACGCCCTGTAGTGGGGGATGATCTAGAGTTTGTGACGCCCTATAGTGGGGGATGATCTAGAGTTTGTGATGCCCTTTAGTGGGGGATGATCTAGAGTTTGTGACGCCCTGTAGTGGGGAGATGATCTAGAGTTTGTTACGCCCTGTAGTGGGGGTGATCTAGAGTTTGTGACGCCCTGTAGTGGGGGATGATCTAGAGTTTGTGACGCCCTGTAGTGGGGTATGATCTAGAGTTTGTTACGCCCTGTAGTGGGGGGTGATCTAGAGTTTGTGACGCCCTGCGGCGTAAGAGGTGAGCTAAAGTTTGTGACACTTTTTGGGGTCCATGGTTGCCACCGCTCGTTTTTTTTCTTGTTGAAATTTCATGTTATGTGTTTACTTTATATTTTATATATGCTTTGCTATATTATCATGTTTTTTAAACTTGTTTTGTTGCATGCTTTGTTATAAGTTTTGATAAAATAAGTATTTGACCAAATTCGCGAATTCCAATGTGAAGTCTTACCGCCCCTGCTTGTCTGTCCCAGGCCATGAGAATCCCAGTCGGGTACTTGACGAAAGCAACACTGATGGCGCCCCACATCCCGCCACCAAAGTGAACTGTTTAAGTAAAAAAAAAATGTACATGAATAAATGCTTGGTTATATTACGCTTTGTGAGAACCGTTGATGTAACGGAAATTAATCTCCTTTTAAAAATAAAAATGTATGTCGTTACCCCTAAATCTAATTGTAATATCTCCCCCCCCCCTCCACACACCTCCCACCTTAAAGTTCCAACGGTATTAAGTTAAATCAAATAAGGAAGTTAAAATCAAGAGTTAAAATCGTAAGATGCCAAAAGTCGCTATTCCCAATGTGTAAAGTCTTGTTGCTCTCTTCCCGGAGATACATTCCTGACAAGAGCCGGAGACTACTCACCTCCAACGGCGTTTAGGGGGTCATCAATTTTTAGCTTGAACATGAGGATTTCAACACAATTCATCACCAAGGAAGCTACAAATCCAACAATGACTGCTCCCCATGGCTTCATCGAATTGCACGGACCGCAGCTCGCGACCTGTTTGGAAAACAAATCACATGCTCACGATGATGATAAGTTGACATTTTTATCTCAATCAACATACACAACTGGGAATAGTTTACGTTCAAAACAACAATTGATTTTCGTAGCTCTGTATGGAAAACCGAAATCGCAACAATGAAGTTCAGTGGACACCCGAGCATCAATATTAACACACGCCAACAACAATGTTTCCTCTAAGATATCTTACAGACGCCGCCCAGCAGTTTAGAATTACCACGCAGCAAATATTGTTAAAATATTACACAAAAAATGAATGTTGTGCAATTTTGCGCTAGATTTTTTTTTTACTTTGCAAATGGACCAACGAACATTAGAGGGATTATTTGTCAACAACTAAATGACACAGCTTACCACGAAACACACTTGCCATGACACACGCTGACAATGACACACGCTTACCACGACACACGCTTACCTCGACACACGCTTACCGTGACACACGCTTACCATGACACACGCTTACCATGACACATGCTCACCATGACACACGCTTACCATGACACATGCTTACCATGGCGGCGAAGCAGCCATTGATGACCTGGGGCATGCTCCAGTGATGACCAAACAAACCGATCCTGTTGGTGAAAAGAAATAGTAGAGCACAAAATAACTCTAACTCTCAATCATGGCAACAAATTTACGGGAAACATCTGAGCCCACCCCTCTACTTTGACAACAAAGATTAACGCACCCCTTTATTGATCTGGGCGGACATTTTCTATGTTGGTGATGACGAAATTTTTCCCATCACTGCCGGGGCCCCAAACACTCTCGAGCCTCACGGACAAGTAGACTGCTGTCTTCATATCACCACTACTCGTACTTTATTATTTTTGACGGCATTGCCAGAGTCCTTGAAATATTCATTAAAATCTTATCTCTCTCAAAATACCAAGAATAAACTACTGACTTGTTGGTGAAAAGGGCGGTCATCCCTCCCATACTAGCACAGATAACCGTGTTGAACACTGCCATACTTATGGCTCCACCGTCACCTGGCTGGGAGATGTGACCTTGAGAAGCAGCGTTGAAGGCCATGAAGCCAAAGAACAGGACGAAAATTCCCATGACAGCCAGCTGTGAGAAAAGCAAATTTGATGTAAAGTGATGTAAATGGATGTAAAGTCATGTAAATGGATGTAAAATGATGTAAAGTGATGTAAGTGGATGTAAATTGATGTAAATGGATGTAAAGTGATGTAAATGGATGTAAGGTGATGCTTTGTTTAGTCGCACATTGTCATTCAGTCAGTTAGAGCTTCAAATAAACGTGTATAGAGAAATAACTTTTTTTTTTCCTTGAGAAAATTAATTCACAAATTAGATTCACCGATTGAACAATGTGTAACCATTTATCTTTAATTCCAATTTCAAACCAGTGATACCCAAACCCCCATCCCGCCCGCAGAGCCCCAACCAAAACTTCCAGGCGTACCGGCAAGGAGTGACCTCTGATGGGCAGTACAGCTCCCGTCTTTTTATGGAATCGTCCAATTCGTGGTCCTAGGATGATAGCACCAACTAAACCAGCGGTGCCCCCTGTGAGATGGACCACGCCACTGCCACCGAAATCCTAAAGGAAAAAAAAAATTAAGATAAAACAGGATATTATGAGTAAGTTTACGTAGATATTTGATTTGGGCATTTGTTCGCAGATTGAAACTGCAAATAAAAAAGGCAATCGAATAGAAATTATCACACGTTATCATGCTAGTTATAATATTTCCCTCACCTTACCATCGCCATATTTGGTGGACTCCCTACACTGCTAGATTAACTTAAACAAGATGCGCTGCGAAAATGTCACTGCCGTTGTTTGTTTACGGAGCAGCCATAAGTATTGAGCCCAGCGAATACATGAATTGCTGCATATCAAAGTTAAAGCAAGATACAAGTATCAACGACTATTAGTGAGTGAGACAGGATGCGTTTCATTGCTCACCTCGTATTTGATGTGGGCCGTTTTACCGTCTTCAATATCAAACATGTGTCCGATGTGCAGGTAGCCGTATGACGACCAGCCCCAACGTGTGCAGAATGGATACACAAGAGCTGCAGAGAAGGAATGGAAGATACAACGAACTTTAAACAAATATTTCAAGGGGGAAAAAGTAAACTTGAAGGGAAGATCGTGAATACGGTTATTCATCATCATCATCATCAGTCCCGTGACCATTGCGGTCGTTGGGAGAAGCGCATGGACACTTCAACAGATAATGATGCCTATCTTGAGCGGCGGCAAGTAGTTGATTCAATCCCATCCCTGTCCATTCCTTTATGTTGTCAAACCAGCTTTTCCGTTTTAGCCTTCTTCGCCGGCCCCCTTCTACGGTGCATTGTAGGATTAATTTTATGAGGGTATCATGTCGCAGTACATTACCGAACCATGCCATCATGCGTCTCATATTTGTTGTTATAATCATTTCTTTACGACCCGCCATAGAGTTTATTTTGTCCCAGACATATTCATTGGTCTTGTTTTCTAAATAGGATATCTGGGGAATTTTCCTCATACACCTATTTTCAAATGCCTGCAGCTTGCTTTCGGTGGTTGCCATTATTGTCCAGGTCTCACATCCATAAAGGACTATGGTTTTAATGAGATTTCTGTAAGGCCTGACTTTTTGTTGGCAGGCTAATGTTTTTGTTCTTCCAAATTTTGTTATTTTTGTCATTACTACCATTCTATCACTTTTAGATGAAATCAGACCAATGAAATATTTTGATGAAATCATACCAATGAAATGTGATGAAATCATACCAATGAAATGTGATGAAATCATACCAATGAAATGTGATGAAATCAGACCAATGAAATGTGATGAAATCAGACCAATGAAATGTGATGAAATCAGACCAATAAAATGTGATGAAATCAGACCAATGAAATGTGATGAAATCAAACCAATGAAATATTTTGATGAAATCAGACCAATTTAATGTAATGAAATCAGACCCATATAATATCTAGAAGTACCTGTGAGGAAGAAGCTGTAGATGAGGTACGCGTGGAAGTTGCATCTCTCGGCCAGAGAGCCGGACACAATGGTGCAGGCCGTGGAGGCGAACATGACCTGGTAGAAGTAGTTGGCCATCTGTCCGTTCTCCATGTAAGACGAGGCGAAGTTGGTCCAGCCGACGAAACTGTTTCCCTCGCCATAGGCCAGGCCGTAGCCAATCGTCCAGTAGGAGATGCCAGCAACAACTGAGAAGGTCAAGGTTACAGTGAGCATACGATGAGAAATAGGTGCCTCAGAAATGATAAATGTTCACTTTAGTGCGCACACCAGATACAAGTTCACTTTCAAAATGTACGCAATGTAATTGGTGATAAATTTTGAGTTTGAGTACTATTTACGGACACATAATTATCAGTCTTGATAACTGTATAAACTCTTTTTTTGGGTGGGGGTGGGGGAGGGTGGGATGAGTTGGATTAAATCAAATTTTAAAAAATCAATAGAAATAAACTTCATTTAAAAAAACAAACAGCAATCTTCGCAATTCTGTATTTGACTGAAGCATTGTTGTAGGTAAGGACCTCTAAATGTGTTAACAATTGAACATGATTAAGAAATAAATTTTAAAAAAAGAAACTTTTTAAAAATAAGACGAAATATTAGGTAAGCGTACCATAGAAAAATCTAAATACAACAACAACACAACCTAAGTTTTGAATAGACTTACAGGCGTCCAGGTAATTTTTGAGCAGAATGTTGTGAGTGTTCTTGCTCCTCACGCCACCGGCCTCAACAAAGGCGAACCCCATGGTCATCACTGGGAAGGGGGAGAAAAGTTCAAGGTCCAATGAGTTGTCATTCATGTTTTTAGAAGTCTTAAGATCACGTATCAAATGTGGTTGAGTTATGGTGTCTTGTCATGCTAGGACACACCATGGTGCACCAGATTACTCCTGGGCGCCCTATTGACACCATGGTGCTCCATGTTATTCCAGTGTGCCCTATTGACACCATGGTGCACCAGGCTACTCCAGTGTGCCCTATTGACACCATGGTGCACCATATTACTCCTCGGTGCCCTATGGACACCATGGTGCGCTAGGTTACTCCAGTGTGCCCTATTGACACCATGGTGCACCAGATTACTCCTAAGTGCCCTATTGACACCATGGTGCAATAGGTTACACCAGTATGCCCTATTCACACCATGGTGCACTAGGTTACTCCAGTGTGCCCTATTGACACCATGGTGCACCATATTACTCATGGGTGCCCTATTGACACCATGGTGCGCTAGGTTACTCCTAAGTGCCCTATTGACACCATGGTGCACCAGATTAATCCTGGGTGCCCTATTGACACAATGGTGCACCAGATTACTCCTGGGTGCCCTATTGACACCATGGTGCACCAGATTACTCCTAAGTGCCCTATTGACACCATGGTGCAATAGATTACACCAGTATGCCCTATTCACACCATGGTGCACTAGGTTACTCCAGTGTGCCCTATTGACACCATGGTGCACCAGATTACTCATGGGTGCCCTATTGACACCATGGTGCGCTAGGTTACTCCCAAGTGCCCTATTGACACCATGGGGCACTAGGTTACTCCAGTGTTCCCTATTCACACCAAGGTGCTCTAGGTTACTCCTAAGTGCCCTATGACACCATGGTGCACTAGGTTACTCCAGTGTGCCCTATTCACACCATGGTGCACTAGATTACTCTAGTGTGCCCTATAGACACCATGGTGCACCAGATTATTCCTGGGTTCCCTATTGACACCATGGTGCGCTAGGTTACTCCTAAGTGCCCTATTGACACCATGGTGCACCAGATTAATCCTGGGTGCCCTATTGACACAATGGTGCACCAGATTACTCCTGGGTGCCCTATTGACACCATGGTGCACCAGGTTACTTCATAGTGCACTTGGTGTTTTAGAGCACTCTGTATTTGATGGAACAGACAATTTCACTGTCATGCAACCCTCCATTCAAATTTGACTTTGTTTGAATTTTGCCTGTATGTTTTAATCATATTTATCACATCGTATTTACTTTATACACAGGGATTCGTTTTAGTTGGGGAAACGTCTCTGCAATAGTCTTACATGAAGGGGAGGGGGTGTTGGGGTCAGTTGAAAGTTGTAGCTTTGTTATTGAATTGTTATTGAAACTATTTTATTTTCATTCGTCTTTAATTGAAAAAAATAATTATAATAATTCTTTTTTAAAAAAGAAAGAAAAAGTATGATGTTTAAAAAAATGATAAAAATAAAAGTAAAAACCTTTAAATAAATTTTAAAAAAAAAAGAAATTTTTTTAAAATAAAAAAGTGCAAATACATGGATAGCGATTTGCTTAGGAATTGTTTCATCACGCTTCACAAAAAATAATAAATAAATAAATAAAAATAAATTAAATTAAATTAAAATAAGAAATATATACAAAAACAAACAAAAACCTCTTTAAAACTCTAACTTAATAAACCTTATACTGATAGGGTTGGCACACAAAACCCCAGGTCATAAGGCTAAAGGAAGGTAAGAGATTGACAGATGAAAAATGTCCACAGTATTTATGTACTAAAAGAACCAAACTCCAAGTTTTACGTCAAAGTTGAAATAAAATACAAGCACGATGATGTAAATCTATTTTAAGTTATTGGCTGAGGGCGAAACTTAAGAAATAAGCGTTATCACAAAATACACACTTACATATTATATATACACACATACTTATTATAAATGTAGATGTATATAATTTTTTACATTTTCTTAGAGCCCAGAAACCTGCAGCAAATGTGTGATATTTGACAAGAATAATTCCAAATATTTTATTACGTGTTTTAATTAATGAAGAAATAAATTATCATTCCTTAATGTGATTTGAGACCACCTTTGAGAAAAGTGGAAATTTATTTATGTTACGTCCTGAAATTGGGATGTTACAAGATGAAATAATAGATATGACGTGAGGCACGTCTAACGTATCAATTTATACATAGTTATCATTTTTGACGATATGTTGAAATGAATATTTTACATTCCAAATAGTTTTTAATAAAACATTTCGTTTCTGCGGTTCCCGAGTATAATATTGTTTTATTAGTGTGCACATTTTCTCTAGAACTTTGCAGCGGGACTTTAAAATTTTTCATCAGGATTAATTCTCGTACTAATGCCGTTTCTATGCTCAGTTATCAATTTAATCCTTTCCTGAAGGCTTTTTAAACTCTTCAGCAAATAAAGAAGATGTTCATTGGAAGCTGTTGACTTAACATTAAAAAAAAAACCCAACCGTAAAATTGTTATCTAGTGAGCAGCTTTCCAAAGAAACTCAAATGTTTATAGAAATATTTCAATATAAGGGAATAATTAAGTGATGCCGTAGGTCAGAGTGTAAAGTGACCGATGACTTACGTAAAACTATGATGTCGATATAGGTCAGAGTGTTATGTGACTGATGACTTAAATAGGATCACGATGCCGTGAGTGTAAAGTGACTGCTGACTTAAATAGGATCATGATGCCGTGAGTGTAAAGTGATTGATGACTTAAATAGGATCACGATGCCGTGAGTGTAAAGTGACTGATGACTTAAATAGGATCACGATGCCGTGAGTGTACAATGACTGATGACTTAAATAGGATCACGATGCCGTGAGTGTAAAATGACTGATGACTTACATAGGATCATGATGCCGTAGGTCAGGGTGTAGAAGTTGTCCAAGTTGGAGGCTAAGTGGTCAAACAGGTAGTTCAGCTCGTCCAGGGATCGGGGAGTGGCGCCCATGGTCGCCTCTTGCTCCAGGCGCGTCGCGTTGAAAAGTGTTGATACGGTCTGGATGGAGCCGTTAAGAGCCATGGTCTGGTTGACTGGAAGACAATTTCACAGTTGATGGCAGCAAGAGTGATTTTAGATTAGCTTGTCTAAGCTAACGTTTATAGAGGCGGCGGGTTTCGGGAAATCGCACGCGTGATTCGACCCGCGCGGACTCGCGCGAGGAATGTTTCTATTTTTGCTTTGCAGGTGTTCATAGAGGACGCGGGTGTCTCGAGGCGACAAATTTGCCGACCGGCGCGGGTAATTACCAGAACTAGTTGCTAGTTCTTGTTCCGCGTTGCCGCGCCGGAAAGCATAGAAGGAAAACAGCAAACTTTGACAGAAAAATTAAATGTAGTTTAAAAAAAGGCTCAAGTAATATATTATTTTAAAGGGCTTGCTAAGACCTTTTCAAAAACACTTGATTTGTCTTTCTATATGTTATAGAAGTGGAGTTATGATTTTTTTTGTCATTTTTTCCCCCTTATCGACCTATAACTTATTATATAGGTTATAGCCTATAACCTATATAATTTATTCCAAAACTTGTGACCAAATTTCAAAACTCTGCACCCTTTCCCTCACAACTTATTTAATTTTAGAGATATGGGTAAGAAAATTTCAGGAAACATTTACAATCCAATATACAAAACAATGAATAAGAAATGTTTAAAAGAAATCAAGATTTTGAAATTTTAAATAAATATATAT
>MUZC01002301.1:770060-788562 GCA_002072015.1 Radix auricularia | reverse complement strand
TGGAATTTGCAGATGACTTGGCCATTCTGTCCCACAGACTTCAAGACATGCAAGACAAACTCACAGCATTGAGCGAGACTGGGAAAAGAGTAGGGCTTAATATCAATATTCAAAAAACAAAATTTTTAAAAGTTAACTACCAGCAAGATGGAGACATAAACGTAGCGAACTGTACCTTGGAACAAGTAAACAACTTTGTTTATCTTGGGAGTGTGGTTAGTGTAACAGGGGGAACTGATGAGGACATAGAACGAAGAATAAATCTAGCATGACAGGCATTTGCCAATCTGAAACAGGTCTGGAGATCTACATATATCTCTGTCAAAACAAAAGTAAAGATCTTTAACACCAACGTTAAAACGGTCTTCTTTATGGATCCGAAACATGGCGAACGACAGAGACAACCAAAAATAGACTCCAAACCTTTGTCAACAGATGCCTTAGAAATATTCAGAAAATAAAATGGTACGACAAGGTCGAAAACTCCAAACTGTGGGAGAGGTGTGGACAAAGGTCAGTAGAACAACAAATCATGGAAAGGAAATGGAGATGGATTGGACACACCCTTCGGAAAGATAACAGCAGGGTGAGGCAGGCCTTAGATTGGAACCCCCAGGGCAAACGCCAGCGAGGAAGACCCAAGCGTACATGGAGACGGAGCATGTTAGATGAGGCTGGAAGAACTGGAAAGAGCTGGGAAGAATTGAAACGACTGGCAAGGGACCGTGCACAGTGGCGAGCTTTGACAGAGGCCCTATGTTCCATAAGGAACCAAAAGGAAAAATGATGATGATGATGAAGTAGATGGTTCAATAAGACATTTCCCCGTACAGGTAAGTAGATGGTTCAATAAGACATTTCCCCCGTACAGGTAAGTAGATGGTTCAATAAGACATTTCCCCCGTACAGGTAAGTAGATTGTTCAATAAGACATTTCCCCCGTACAGGTAAGTAGATGGTTCAATAAGACATTTCCCTCATACATGTAATTAGATGGGTGCATTCCTCAGTTAAGAGAACTCGTGATTAGTGTAGACTACTGTAGACTTTTGTAGACTACTGTAGACTACTGAAGACTACTGTAGACTACTGTAGACTAATGTAGACTAATGTAGACTACTGTAGACTACTGTAGACTACTGTAGACTTTTGTAGACTACTGTAGACTACTGTAGACTACTGTAGACTTTTGTAGACTACTGTAGACTACTTTAGACTTTTGTAGACTACTGTAGTCTTTTGTAGACTACTGTAGACTTTTGTAGACTACTGTAGATTACTGTAGACTTTTGTAGACTATTGTAGACTACTGTAGACTTTTGTAGACTACTGTAGACTACTGTAGACTACTGTAGACTACTGTAGACTAATGTAGACTAATGTAGACTACTGTAGACTACTGTAGACTACTGTAGACTTTTGTAGACTACTGTAGACTACTGTAGACTACTGTAGACTACTGTAGACTACTGTAGACTTTTGTAGACTTTTGTAGACTACTGTAGACTACTGTAGACTTTTGTAGACTACTGTAGACTACTGTAGACTTTTATAGACTACTGTAGACTACTGTAGACTACTGTAGACTTCTGTAGACTACTGTAGACTTTTGTAGACTACTGTAGACTACTGTAGACTTTTGTAGACTACTGTATACTACTGTAGACTACTGTAGACTACTGTAGACTTTTGTAGACTTTTGTAGACTACTGTAGACTACTGTAGACTTTTGTAGACTACTGTAGACTATTGTAGACTTTTGTAGACCACTGTAGACTTTTGTAGACTTTTGTAGACTACTGTAGACTACTGTAGACTTCTGTAGACTACTGTAGACTACTGTAGACTTCTCTTTTTTTGTCAAAGTTTTCACTTACTCTCAAATCTTTGAAACAAACAAAAAGATCTAAACAAATAAAAAAATTACCATTTTGTCACCACAGTGGTGACGGTAAAATGATAATGTTCAAATATCTGACAAACGGCGTAGAGCAGACACAATTTTGATGACTAAAATAGTGTTAAGCTTTTCTATCGCCCAATGTACAAGGGGCTTTTTGGTGCTAAAAGAGGGGACATTTCTGTTTAAAGGAGGGAAATGGGCCGTACAATCTCCTCTACCCAGAAAATGGAGATAACTCCTCATAAAAATAAACCATTAACATATAACAACAAAAGATTTTTTTTAAAAAACATCTTGTATCTATATTTATCAACAAGTAATTGTTTCACTTTGAGACTGTATCCTCTGAACACGAGTCGCTTTGGCTGCAAGCCAGACTAACTTTGGCTGCAAGCCAGACTAACTTTGGCTGCAAGCCAGACTAACTTTGGCTGCAAGCCAGACTAACTTTCCACAACCGTGCCGTCCCCCAAAGCTGACAATAGCCAGCCATTCCAAATATAGTCACTTGATCTCTATATAGAACGCCTTTGACAAGTTAATGAACCTATCACTTGTAGATTCAATTGTGTCCACTCATAATGTTTAATATTTAGAAAATACACTTGTGGGTTTGTTTTTTTTAAATCTTTTTTAAAAAAAAAGTTTGGCGACCTTACAAGGTATAGGTCAAGGGAAGATAATCAATAGTTACTTGTAGCCTCAAGTTAAAACGTCATAATAAAGAAAGATTACTAAACAATTATTTATTCGAAACATGTGCGTGCCACGAGACAAGAGTGCATTGTGGTCCGGCTTCATTTCCTGTCTTGTTTGAACTTTTGTGTTGAGGTTCTTTAATTCTGTGGGGCCACCAAACTTTTGTGTTGAGGTTCTTTAATTCTGTGGGGCCACCAAACTTATTTCCACGGAACATATCCTCGTCTATCCAAGTCTGAGATGCTGGCAGCTTTGGGCCGCTTCTACCAACTGATGTGACCAGTGTCTTTATGAAATTATGTCCGCATGTACCAGAGTACGTGGGCACTCACTATTTTCAGCATTGTATCAGACTATGTGGGTACTCACTATTTTCAGCATGTACCGGAGCATGTGGGTATACACTATTTTCAGCATGTACCAGACTATGTGGGTACTAACTATTTTCAGCATGTACCGGAGCATGTGGGTATACACTATTTTCAGCATGTACCAGACTATGTGGGTACTCACTATTGTCAGCATGTACCAGACTATGTGGGTACTCACTATTGTCCGCATGTACCAGACTATGTGGGTACTCACTATTGTCCGCATGTACCAGACTATGTAGGTACTCACTATTGTCCGCATGTACCAGACTATATGGCTACTCACTATTGTCCGCATGTACCAGACTATGTGGGTACTCACTATTGTCCGCATGTACCAGACTATGTGAGTACTCACTATTGTCCGCATGTGCCAGACTATGTGGCTACTCACTATTTTCTGTTCACTTGCAACCTGGCAAAAGAACGATCCACATTAACCATTTGTTACTGGAAGCCACACTGGCAGCTAGGAGGGAGGAGAGAAAAGGCAGGAGAAAGTTGGGGGGACGAGTTGCAGGAGTCAACGCAATCGTCCCTTAAAGACGGACTGATGCCATACATACATAAATACATATTGTCTTGATGTACAAGAGTATGTTGGTACTCAATATTGTTAGGATGTACCAAATTATTTTAATATTCATTATTGTCTTTATGTACACTCGTATGTTTGTACTCGCTATTTCCTGTCTGTCAGCTTGCCAACACCAAGGAAAAAAACGACCCACATTAACCATTTCTTACTGGAACATTTCAGTGATTTTTAAGTCAGTTAAATTAATTTCATAGTCTTGTCGTGGGTGGGCGGAAAAACAAAAGTAAATAATGACCCACTTTCCGTGATGTTATCGAGCTTAAATTTTCCACATACACCCGTGTCACCTAACAATGCATTGCATTTAAATTTCAGATGGATCGAATGTACCGTAATTAAATTAATGCACTTTTAGTTTATCTCTATGTACCTCTATGTCAGTGTCTGCTATTGTTCACCCCCACGTGCCACTGGAGTTCAGTCCAGCCATCGATTTATAGCAAGGGGAGTTCAGTTACGTTCAATATGTCCATGTTTGTGGTGCGGTAAGTATTATATTAAACATAATCAATACTTTTAGTTCTGTCCATGTATAAGGGATTTATAATAAAAAATTCTGTTTTTACGGGTTGTTTAATTACATCCTCTATATTAAATTTACCGTCTTGTAGAAAAAGAAAAGTAAAAAAAGACCCACTTTTTGTGAAGCTATAGAGCTGAAATCGCGCACATAGACCTGTATCAATTACAGTGCATTATATCAAAATTTCCGATCGATCGAGTGTACCGTAATAAAGTTAATGAACTTTTAGTTCATCTCCATGAAATTCAATGTCAACATCTGCTATTGTTCACCTCCACGTGTTTCTGGAGTTCAGTACAGCCATCGGTCATCACATGAGTTGCATATTATTTTTAATATACTTAATACAACCCTCAGATAGACATAAAGATAAAAACACCTTTCTTATTCCATATGCAAGAACAAAAACATACAGGTTTTCTTTCTTTCCGTCCGGTATTCGGGCGTGGAATGGGTTGCCTGAAGAAACCATAAAAGCCAACACTTAATCATCATTTAAAACTCTAGTAAGAATACAGGACTAAACACAAACCATAGAAATACGTAGGACGCAATAATCTTCTGTACAGAAGGAGCGTCTGTAACATATAAGATAATATAATCAATACTTTTAGTTCTGTTTAGGACCATAGAATCTTCAAGACGGTAGGTGCCATTTTGAAGACAGTAGGTGAACTCCTGGCACGTGGCGGCAGAGTAGTCCTACAGTATATGGCCGGACACTGCGGTACGACCCAATCAGACAGGGTCGACGCACTGGCTAATGCAGGCGCAGCCCAGCCCCAACCCGATAAGCCCTTGACTCAAATGTGGGTCAAGTCGTGGCTAAAAGACCATTTCCGTGAGAGTGGCTTGAGGGCTGGGCAAATGGGAATACGGCCAGGAAGGTGTACCAGAAAATGCCACGACAGAGCAAAAGCGATCCCTGGTGGAGACTTGAACGTAGTAGTCAGACGCTCATAAGACGGATGAGAACTGACCATTGTCCCATACGAAGCTACCTATACAAGTTTGACAACAGGAGGGAACTGGCCTGTCGGCTGTGTGGCTGCCCCGAGGAAACGGTGGCCCACGTACTAGAATATTGCCCCGGGTTGGACGGGGTTTTGGAGGGTGAAGTTGCAGTACCTGCAGAGGATTACCTCTATGGCGATGCCCACTTGATGACGCTCGCTTGCGAAAAATTGAACCGGGTCCTAAGAGCCTAACGGCTCGACCTAACAGAGAATGAACATTCGTTAGTTCTGTTTAGGAGAAAGGGTGACCTCTACGCGGTTCGACAGACGAGTAAGGTCGTTGATTAGACCTGAAACTGACAACTCTTTGTATGGAATGCCGAAGTCCGATGTTTGGTGTTAGGTGCTAGTCATATATGATTACAGTCGCTGTACGGATCTTAGGCAACGTATCTAGATGCAATGCCGATGATGAAAACCAAAGTACCCGTTGAGGGTCGGGTTACTACGAAGCGACCGTTTCGTCCCCCTAAATTAACTAGCAACGCCACTGAGCGATGCCAGTTTAGGGTCAGGAGCGCCAGCATGGATTAGCAAAATGTACCACTAAGAACGTATTGGGCGCCAGTTCTGAGGAAACCTTACAGTGGGGGTTAAAACCTAGGTTGGGCAGTGATGATTCCGCATTGCCGCGGTCCAAACTATTGAGACTCGTAAGCTTTGCCGGGGTGGCGCCGAAGTGATAGCGAGTCGAAGTAGGGAAAATTCCACCCCTTCCTCGGGAGGTCAACTTAGTGGGAGGCGTTTTCGACCTAGTGTCCTGGACGCCCAGGTGGCCGCTTCTGGAAGTGACCACTCTGGGGGGGGGGGCTTCTCAGCTTTAACGTCCCTTAAGGGGCCAGAGAGCTGAGAAGGTTTTTCGGGAAGCCCCACGAAGAACACAGGCTCGGGACTGCTGAATTCTTCCACATGTAGGATTTTCAGTTCTGTCTCAAATATAAGGGATTTATAGTAAAAACATTCGTTTTACGGGTTGTTTATATTGTAATAATTTTAGACGTTGTTTCATTGGATGAGTCAACGAAAGTTGTGGAATTGATATAAAAAAAATCATAAAAAGAAATACTATACTATAGCTTCAATATAAATATTATAGCTTTCTAAGAACAAAGAAGTAAAGTAAATGACATGTGTTAAAACAAAACAGTTAGTCATTAACGGATTTTGGTAAAATGTTGAAGGCCGTCATGTCGGATGATTGAAGGAAAATCGTTTGTTTAAACCTGATCGACCTCACGATTTAAATTAAGGTCAGATTATGGCCTGGTTGCGATTTAGATTAGGATCAGACTACTTCAGATGTCTGTTGTTTATACAATTTAACAGCTCATTGATATCGATGTCAATAAAAAAGAATGACGCCATCAAGAGTTGTTCTAGTATATATATGGAAAAAGATATTAAGATGTGAATCGTTAAGAAATTAGGTTAAACTATGGTTGGGGAGTATTAAAAAAACAAACTAATAGAAGGCATTGTCTATATTAGGCAAAGAATCGGCTACGCTTCAATGTTTAAAAATAAAATATCCAATGAAATTTTCTTTAAAAGTTAAATCTGACTCGATTTAAAACTATTATTGACGATTGAGTTCAAATCTCGTAACACAAAATGTGAAAATAAGTTGGGGATATTTTGTTGCTCTGTTGTGTACAGCTCTCAACCTCCATGACATCTAGCATTCAGAATGATTCTCAGAAAACCTTGAGCAACTGTCCTGAAACATCTAGTTAAAAAATATAATATGGCAGTATCATGATCATCGCTCACAAAACATTAAAACAGACAGTGGGACTTCTAGTAAGGCTACTGGTACCTAGTACCTGACAGACCCCAACACTATTTCTTCTTGAACTTGTGGTGAAAAGGCCAATATCACAATGAAACAACTTTATCAAAAGTTCTTTATCCGGTTATTCCGGTGAAAACGTCATCACCATTTAAGTTATACCAGTGATGGCGAACCATTTCGGGGCCGCGTGCCATAATTTTCATTAAAACCTAATTTTGTATAGCACAGCATCAACACAAGTGCCAGCAAAGACTATGGAAGTAATATTTTAGTCGCGTCGAGGCTGATGAGGCTCTGCTTGCCATATGTGCGCACTTTTTCAAAGGCCCAAGTAACTTACGTGTATGTTATTACATGCATTTGAAACAGTGTGCCTGACAACCAAAAATTGATATGTGACTGAGTCCAATAAAAAGAATGAATAATTAAATTTTAGTAAATTATAATGATTTACTTTTCACAAAATTTATAATATGAAGGGCTCGTTTTACAACGACTTTTTTCCAATATAAAAATATAAGCTCAAATAATGACGTCATATTTTTTTATGTTCATCTCTTTGGGCCGGGGGGGGGGGGGCTGATTCTCTTTTCGTAAACGTTTAAGATTTTATTACCCATTCTTTGCCATTGTCTCGACAAATATCGATAATACATCAAATATGATCCAAATTGAAATAAACAAATGTTGCAAAATTTCCATCTTGCACCTATTGCGCCAGGGAACCCATAATATCACGATTTGCTTATTTATCAAGATGTATAAAAATTAAAGTATGTCTAACTCTCTCTCTGTGTGTGTGTGTGTGTGTGAGAGTGTGTGTGTGCATGTCCTTTATAAACCTTGCATCCGATCGTCATGAAGCTTTTGGAGACAGTTTAGTACGCTCCTTGGATGATTACTGGCAGCATTATTTTCTTTATTTAACACCCATGGGGCGCCGGGTATTAAAATATTATAAGGCACTGAAATCTTAAGTATCATTCCTTCGCCGTCGGGGGCACTAAATGCCTTTTTTCCCTTAAACGTTCAAGTTTTTTTTTCCCATTCGATTATTAATGATCTCAACAACAAAATGACAAATATATCCTATATTGTGCAGATTAAAAATGAAAGGTGTTTTCAACTTTACATCTTTCACTGAATGGGCACTGGGGCCTATAAATATTTTTTGCTAATATGAGCTATATGACAATAATTTTATGCGTTAGCTACCGTGTATATGTAGGGGTCTTAACCAAAATTTGTATACAAAAACTTGATAGCCCAAATTAAAAGGCTAAAGGTCACTGAACTTATGATTTCCTTTTTTCTATTTTTTTTCGTTTATGTTTAAGATATTTTCCTCATTCAATTTTTAGCGATCTTGTGGAAAATATACATTGTTGAAACTGAATTAAAATGAACATGTCTTTTTAAATTGACATCTTGCAATGAATTGGCCCAAGGGCCTCTAAATGCCCTTTTTTACTTACATTAGCGGTATGAAAATTAGTGTTGGCGCAAGTTACTGAGAAAATTAATGGATTTTGCACATCTCTTTTCAAGATTTTTTATTAGTCTCATAACCTCGTGGTTGTTGAGGGTTCTAATGTTATCATTCAGCTTTCTCGGACTTGGTATACCCTGGCGATACCCATCTGCCCTGCAGGTCAGCTGTTGGCATTTTAGCAATAGCCATCCATCAACATTTTAATTTGGGCTTCTACTGGGATGGATCCCACGCCTCTCAGCTTGTGAGGAGAGTGCTCTATTGACTTCGCTATTGAGCCCCCAATCTCAGTATATAAAAACTCAAAAGAGTCTATACCTCATTACAATCGGGCTATGAAATCCTAAAGTTTATTCCCTCGGGCAGGGGGCACCAAATGACTGTTGTTGTTTTTTTACTGCACGTTAATAATTTAAATCCCCAATCAATTTTACACAATATTGAACAATATGTCATGAGTACAATGGCAGTAAAAAATAAATTATCACTCATATTGGAGCCGGGCCCCTAAATATCGTTTGTTCTTATCTAAGCTTTTTAATTATAAATTTATTATTCGTTTGCTATGAAACTTGGACTTTTTTGCACATTGCCGCGTGGGTTTCTGAAATAATATTTTTAAAACACATCATTCATGGTTATCTTATCTCATCTTATCTTATCTTATATGTAACTGAGATCGATGCGAAGCCCGACAGGTGTGCTAGAGATATACTAATTTTATTTATTTTATATAATTTTTGTTTTATTAATTTATTTCCAAATTTAACAATTTTATGCGGGCGATTTTTTGTGCGCTTGTTTCTAAAAGCCGTAGCGTCATCGGGATATAAATTTCAAATTATATCTATTTATTGATTAGTTTTGGTGCGCTGCCTTCTAAAATTAGTAGCGTCATGGATGAGACAGACGTACGGGACAGAGAGACGTGACAGGCATACATTGTAAATTATATATATTAATTTTGAATTAATAAGGAAATATGTATCGCAACATAATTTAACACAATTCAAAACTTGATTTACACGTTAAAAGAAAATAAACCCTTTGCATCGCGTGACAATTGTAATGAAACATTTTTATCTATCAACTAAAGAAAGTACCAATAAAAAAGTCACAGCTCAATTTTATATGCGTACATGAAAATGTGCGTAGCGTAGTTTGACAAATAAAATGTTTTTGAAAGCGCACCGCTCAAACTAAAGTCTTTGAGAACAAAAATGTTGCCCAAAAACTAACCCGCTTTGACCGTCCGCGTAAACTTGTTCAATATGAATATGAGATTAACTTTTTTTTCTGATGGCTGTGTTAGTGTTTAGGAGTTTGAGGGACCAATCGCTATCGATGGCAGTACAAAAAAATTGCCTTTTATATATAGACTATATATTCCAGTATTTTATGTATATTAAGACGTATACCACTGAACCCCCAATGTTGTAGCTTTATCGAATTAGTATATTGTTATACTAATACAATTATGTAGTCGCGCACTGAAGGGGATAGGATCAGATCCAACGGTCCTTTTTGAATGGCACTGCTGCGCAGATATCTAGCCGACGCCGCGCAGCAGATAAAAATTACCGCGCAGTTAATGTGAAATATTTTTTTAAATTGCGATGCTTTGCAACTTAGCACATAAGTTTTTTTTGGTGTTTTTTTTTTTTTACTTTTCACACGGACCAATAAACCTTAGAGGTTGCATTGATCAGCACTTCAACTGATTCTAAAAGAGCGCCCTCTAAAATAGTGCGTCCTGAAGCATCCCTAAACATTTCAATTAATTAAAAAAAAACAAAAAGCTGCTTAGAAAATTTACTTAAAATTTTTAAAATAAAAAGCATAGTTGTTTAATTTACACAAACGTGAAGAAGAAAAAAAAAATAAACTTCAAAATAATCTTACATAATAAAATGAGCATTTAAAAAATGCTGATATCCTAATTGAATATTGACGAGCGGTAAACAAGTTTTCATTTGTTAACATTGTTAAAAAATATTCTGCTTTGACTTTTGTTTGCATTTACGAAGGAAGAAACCATAATTCCATGATTTGACCGAGATTGACATCTCTAATAGCTAGGTAAATGAAAACGGGTAAATTTCTAGTCTGTTCCTCGGCTTCTCTCTGGCCAACGCATGATTTATTTCCACCATTTGTTCTGTAGCTCAGCGTGAACAAGTTTTTCTGTGCTTGTTACAACATTTTGTTACTCAATGACGTTGACAGTGGTCTGTTTAATTAAATAATTTTGATCGATAATCCATTGCTAGGTATGTATGTGTGTGTGTGAGTGTGTGTGGCTTGGGGAATAAATGGCTTTGTAAACAACAAAAAAATATTCCACTGCATCGATATCATTGGAAATCAATACGTATGACAAAATAAAAACTTCAAGTTTGAACGTCATTTTTTAATTGTCATCGACAACCGAGGAATTTGATCGATATAGAAATTTAAAAAAACAAAACAAACAAAACAAATAATCGACGCCACTCACATATTTTTATTATTAAAAAAACCGGTTAAATAGTAATGAAAACTGCATCATTATTACTTATTTACAATGTGTGGTTTCCTAGTTTCCTAGAGTAGTTACTCACATTATGTCCCCGGGCTAAGTGCTGTAATGCTACAATTATGCTGATGTGACATGAGTATTTTAACAGAGATGGGTTAGAAGTAGGAAAATTGTTTCAATAGAGATGAGAGAAATGAAACGACGCAAATCAAACTAACGGAACGGAGAGACAGTAGAAACCCCTGTTGGTGGATTAACACTTTGTTATTATACTGGACTCAAAGACATCTACGCAAAACAATCCTCTCGGACTTGGCACGCTGACATACTATTAAACACATCTACTATCAGACTGGACACACCCACCATCAGACTGGACACACCCACCACCCACCATCAGACTGGACACACCCACCATCAGACTGGACACACCCACCATCAGACTGGATACACCCACCATCAGACTGGACACACCCACCATCAGACTGGACACACCCACCATCAGACTGGACACACCCACCACCCACCATCAGACTAGACACACCCACCATCAGACTGGACACACTATCCATCAGTCTAGACACACCCACCATAAGACTGAACACACCCACCATCAGTCTGGACACACCCACCATCAGACTGGACACACCCACCATCAGACTGGACACACCCACCATAAGACTGGACACACCCACCATCAGACTGGACACACCCACCATAAGACTGGACACACCCACCATAAGACTGAACACACCCACCATCAGAATGGACACACCCACCATAAGACTGGACACACCAACCATCAGGCTGGACACACCAACCTTCACGCTGGACACACCCACTCTTAAATTTGACACAACCAAAATCAGACTGGACACACACCCTCGTTACGTCTGCCACATTTCTTGGTGTACTTTGCTACCTTCCTTCTAGTAAAGCCTCTCCGAAGACCGATAGTAAGCCATGAATACGAAAAAACTATTATTTATTGGAGCGTTCTCTCGCTGTTAAGGACTTACTCTTTATTACTCTATTCGGGAACCAGTTGATATTCAATATCAGCGTATTGTCTTTTTAAGCAGGTCAGTTAGGCTCTCTTCTTCCATTGCAGTAATTGGATGTTAACATCAAAGAATGAACAATTTTACATTTATTGATAGATGATAGACCGTCTTGTTTTATATTTATTTATTTATTTTTTTTTATTACAATATCTACTGAATTTTTATTTCAATATGTACTATACTGACTTAATGATATACATTGCTCCAGGATTTATGAAGGGGACCAAACTTCTATATCAACCTAGTCACTCACTAATCATTGCGCTGCTTTAGACACTAAAATCCACTTAGGATAATCAAGTGCGTTTTGGCGCCGTTTAATATAACGCTCCAAAATGAAAATTTAAAAAATATGTAAAATTTAACTATTCATTAATAAAAAATAACTAACTAATAATTGAGGCGCTCTTATTTTAAATAGATCTATGGAACTAAAAATTGAGGCGCTCTTATTTTAAATAGATCTATAGAACTAAAAATTGAGGCGCTCTTATTTTAAATAGATCTATAGATCTACTTGCTACTTCAGTCCGAGATTTAACAATTCGAATGAGTCTGTTAATTGCCATAACAGTGAGCGAATAGCAACAGTCGTATACAAGAAATGTCAAGGGAAATGAACAGAAAATGAAAGAGAATCAATTAAATACACTTCAACTAAGGATATTTTACTATTAATTTAAGCTATCTCCTAAATTTTGTTATTGACAATCTCAAACATGCCTACTGTTACGCAATGCTTTTTAACGCAATTTTCCATTGGGAATTGCGTTATACATTTTAAATATCTGTGCACATGTAGCCTGCACATACAACTCCCCATGAAACATTCGTGATAAAGGGTTCGGGTCTTTGCAAATATGCTAAGGAGGTCTCAAGGAAGTGCAACGGCCAAAACAATTCCGAAAAGGTTTACTGTATTTCCTTGAAAATCCACACACACACACACACACACACACACACACACACACACACACACACGTGTGTTTTCCCCGACATATATCTCTTTTNTATTTTGTCAATTTCTCGCCAATCTTAACATTTATCGGGTTGAAAAAAAAAAAAAAAAAAAAAAAAACTCATTTTATTTAGAACAATATTGGGGAAGACATTAAAAAATTGTTTTTGTTTGACACCCGTTAATTTAGCATTAATTTCTAGATAGCAATTGTTTTGTTTATTTTCAAAATTATTGATTTGAAATTACTTTGAATGTAATCTAGAATGATAGTTAATGGAATTTTCCCGCTTTGTGAATGTAGCGGGATTGAATATGACGCCATAATTGTGTTTTAATTTCAGAATTACTTATTTGAACTGCCCTTCAATGTATTATAGAATGTGCTCCCTTGAATCAAATAAATCGGAAATTTATTGTTGGAAAATGCGTTTAAATATTCATTCGATGTTTTTATTACTTGTTTGAATATTTGTGATTGCATTTTCCCCTAATGAGCTCTTTGGATAAATTCTGCATTATTTTTAAATCCATTATATTTACTTTTGGTGTCTGGTTGAGCCCTTGATAGCTGGCCGAAAAACTTTGGATCGATTTTTAACCCACTCCCCTGTAAGCTAGTGAGCAGAAATTTTTCAGGTAGACTCGTGCCGATGATAAAAATGATGTGTCAAATTTTCAGATCGATCGAATGTATTGTAATTAAATTATTGAATAATTTTTAGATGATTTTATTTATCTCTATGTATCATGTTAATTTTTTAGATTGAGTGTCATGGTGTATATTATACTGAACAGCCTTTCCTGTCGTGCAATAAGGTGCGTATTATATTGACTGTGCTTATTTCAAAATATATTTACGAACGTTGTGCATTTTATTAAGCATGTTTTACGAGCCATAACTAAATTTTGTATTTTCGGATTGTTTTGCGTTGCGCATTAAAATGAACATCCTTATAGTTATGTCTCGAATGTAAAGGATTTATAGTCAAAAACTGTTTTTTTTTTGGTACGTTTTATTTTTGTATTACGAGTTTAAAAAAATCCTTCGGGCGTCTGCTTGCCGAAAACACTTTTGATCAATTTTTATCCTATCCCTCGTCAGCTAGCTAGCTGAAATTTGGTAGGCAGACTTGTGTCGATAATGAAAATGATGTATCAAAATTTCAGATCGATCGATCATACTGTAATTAATTAATGAATTTTTAGATTATCTCTATTTATTTCTATGTTACTAGTTAATTTTTAGCAAGAGTGTCGCGGTGCGTATTATATTGAACGACTTTAAAAAAAAAAAAATACTTTCCTGTTGCACTGTGCGGTGCGTAGTATACTGACGATAATTTTGAAAATATATTCCCGATCTAATGTAAATGCTATTAATTGCTAATCTGTCTCGCGGTGCGCACTATGTTAAAAATGTTTCTATAACCCTTTTCCCCGTATCAAATCGAGCTGAAACTTAGCAGGCAGACTGTAGAAGTTAAAAAAAAAAATAATTCCTTTATATATTTGAGATATAACTAAAAACTATTTTTGGATTGTCGCGCGATGCGTATTTTAATGAACATTCTTTTAGTTATGTCTCGTATATAAAGGATTTATAGGCACAAACCTTTTAAACGGTTTTTTAAAATTTAAAGTCTAAAATAAAGCAAAATTTTTTTTTTTTTACTTTTTACACAAAGCTCAAATTTTTGGATTTTGACATACTTAAGTGTTCTGTTAAAGTTTAGAATGTCCTTCAGCAGCTATACCAATACTTTTGCCATATTAACGATTCGTTCTTTATTTGAACTCAAGCCATGAGTGTTTCTTGTCATGTCAAATTTCAATGAATCACTCGTGGTCACGTGTCGTTCTACTCTTGGACCAGTCAGATGGAACAGGACATCCTCCAGCAATGACCAGTCAGATGGAACAGGATGTACTCAAGTAATGAGCTTGCACAAAGTCCTTGTCAATGAGTGTGGCCTCACAATGACGCCTTCATTTTCAACATACGCGCCCTCATCTAGAGGGCTTTCCAGAACAATTCGCCACAGTGCAGTTATGGTCTGTTTGGTGCGGTGCGAACTAACTATACAAGACAACAAACTCTATTGCGACGAAAGGCGTGCAATGTTAGAGTAGTATTTTAATCTCAAGTCTGAAAACCAAATTTAGGGTCAAAGAACCTATAACACGCATGGACTTTATTTCAGTACATTCCACGACAAAGACATTCAACTCATACGTTAACAAACAAAGTTTCAACTTTTAGTTCAGCAATATTTTATCTTTAAATTAATGTATGTGTGTTTATGGTAATTATTTCGTGCGTTTCTTTAGCGGCTGGTCTAAAAATAGCTAATCTGTATGTCGGGGTCACAAATCTGTACACCAAGGTTGTACACTGAAGCTGTACCCCACCTGGTTCACTCATGTTGGGCCTTATGTCCCAATTTACTAACACCATTAAGACAAGACATTCCTCCAAATATACAACCCAATCCTGCGAGGCTCCACCCTCATACTCTCAAACTCTCTAACAACTTGTCTATGTAGCTCCTCCCCCAGAGAACAACCAATATTCTTTACCTTTTGCTATCAATTGAAATTAGAGCTTTAATTATTGGGATTGAAAACAGACTTCACAGAAGCCCCCCCCCTCCCCCACCAAAAAAAAAAAAAATAATAAAATAAAATAAGAAATAAATAAATAAGAAAATATAATGATGATTTTAAAAATCCGTGACGTCATCATATCTGAGGTCTCATGCCACGAGGGCCGACAACTCTTACATGTTTGTTTTTTGACCCCTCAAGATAAATGACGACAATTGTATTAGTTTTAATTACAACGGGCAACCTTAAAGTATGACATATTGCAATCCTTGTGAAGACACCGAGAAGAGACTTCGACACTCAAGATTTTATCACAGAATGTATTATTATAAGTACAACTGTACTAAAAGATGAGTTAAAACTGCGGCTAATGATATTATTCTGTGAAGTTAAATTTTGAAAGATTTCAGAATCTTTGTCGGTATTGAGGTCCAGAAGTGAGAGTGTAGCAGCAACGGCATGCGGGGTAACCAAGAGTTGAATTGATTGTTGGGGCCATGTCAAGACCTGGTCCAATCAGTCAGGGTTCCATAAGGACCGTTCTCTTCCCGCCTTGGTGTGGGAGGAGTCATGGAATGTACGCATAGATGAGTGAAGAGCAAAGAATAGTGAGAATTGTTATTATTATTATAATTATAAAACGGTATACATATATTTATTTATTTAAAATAAATAACTATAATAATCGTAATAATGTGACAGCTATATAAATCTAAATCTATAATCAGCTATGTACTAAAAGAGTTGACAGATGAAAAATGGAACGATGGTTTAAAGAAATCGAATTATAGAAGCAAGGTAAAGAGAATTTTGAATAGAGAAATATCTTAATAAATCAAGTAATTATTAGTAAGTATTAAAATATGTTTATCTATGAATTTTCGACATTTGCATAAATACAATATAGAGCGTTTGAGAATCAGGAAACATATCAAATCGAAGGCCACAGAAATATTATTCGGAGGCCTCAGGCTAGGACACAAAGAGAAAAAAAAAAGGGGTTTGAGAAACCCTATGTGCTTTTTTTTTTCAGAATCCGGAGTTGTTTCCAATGACTTAACTTAAATGTGAACATTTTAGTAAGAATGTTAAAAAATATTTGAAAAATAATTGTGTGAAATGTTGATCTATACATAAGAATAACAGAAATAATAATCGTCATCATTTTGTAGTATTAAAATCTTATTATTAAACCACACATAAAAAATCAATTGAAAACGATTTACAGAAAAATCGTTCAATTGTCATCAAAACCAGTTTTGGAAAGGTCGTTTAGCTGTCAACAATTCGAGTATCGATTTTTGGCTTTTACGTCGACTACGGGACAAATGTGGCTGGACATTTTATTTCCGACGAGACAAAGAAGTTATCACGTCCAATGTCCTGCTGGTCTCCTGACAGCGATGTTATAGGGCGCTCTCACTATAAACAAACAATGCATGATGGGACAAGCACTGACGTAGCCACGGCCTGGCAACTCGTTAATGTGAACTGATGGGACAACAGGAATAGGCGAGCAGTCAGCGGTCACATTGCTGAGTTTGCCAGCAAATTCACAGTTGTAATTCAAGGCTTAAGTATTGGTGGAAGTGCGTCTTTGTTCATTAGAGCATTTCTCGACCATTTTATGCATGGTCATTGCAGTGTTGCAAAATCTTTGGAAGGATTCCATTACTTTATAAATTTTTTCTTGAGCAACCCTCGTAAGCTAATACTTTTTTTCCCCTTACAAGACTCGTTACAATGATCCTATATTATTACTGAATATATTTTTTATATTCAACACCAATATATAAGAAAGAATCCTTGGTAACTTCGTCCTTACAAAAGGATAGCAACACTATAAAAAATGTGGGGGTGGGAGGACAGGTAAAGATACAATTCCTGGCATGTGTGTTGTGCAATAAACGAGATGGTTAACAATTACACAGAACATTTGGTTTCTTTTTTTCCTCCTTTTTTTTCAAAGTCTTGCATTTTGATTAGAGTTTTAATTGTTGACGGTGTTTGTTTTGCTGGCTTCATCAGGAAGACAATTCTTCGTCCGAATTTCGGACGGGAAGAATGAGAATGAATATGTGTTTGTTCTTGAAAAATGCACCAAGATCTATTACCGCGTGACCGCACCTTTCATGGCGTTTGTTGATTTAGATCCAACAGCTGGGAATTTATTGTTGTTAGTTTTGAAAATCAGAGTATTGAAAAAAAAAGTAGTTATAAGCATTTTACATCAATGATGTCAGTAACACAATGGAAAGAAAAAAAAAAAGAAGTGAAATGAAGTAATATGTTTGTTTTCCGATAAATTTATAAGTTCTGAAAATGAAATTTTAATTTTCATAAATTAAAAAAAAAAAAATCAGAAATTTATGTTATCATTAATAACCGTATGCACTCGTTAGGCCTATAAAGCTGACTTTTTAAAGCATCTAGAGGGAAAGGTTAAAGGTTGGCTTAGGAGCCGGTCATAGATAATTTCTACATGTACATTGAATATCGGCGTTATTTAAGATTTTCAAGGTCTTTTTCTACATTCTACATGATTAGACTGCTCTACGCAGAAGCTACAACATGTTATTAAACCTCTGCACTTTCCCCATTTAACTATTTTAATTATTTTAGTGAATGCTTTCATAAATTGTTTTACATATTTTTACCGAACTAGCTTGTAGTTTTTTTAAAAAAAGTGCACAATTTTGTTTACGCTGTCCTATTAATATTTAGGGGTCGGCTTACGAGCGGGTTTCACACTTTTAATACCATTCTCTTCCAAAAGAAGGGTGAGGTCGGCTTGAGAAAGAACGGGCTACAGAACGAGTAAATACGGTATTTACCAGATTGTTTCAAGATAGCTCGTCATAACATTAAAATTACTTGGTGAAGATTGAACTGAGTCGTGACTTTTTTAAAAAAAATTATTTTATTTTATTTATTTATTTTTTTTTGGGGGGGGGGGGGGGC
>MUZC01002301.1:757611-770023 GCA_002072015.1 Radix auricularia | reverse complement strand
ATCTCAAGTCTAAGTTTCTTTAAAATAAAAAAAAATTACACACGTTCTATTTTCGTTAACAAACATAGATTAAATTGGTCTCGTTAAAAGATTGAGCGATGCGTGTGTGCTGAGGTTTGTCATCGGTTGGCATGTCAACTAACTGTTGTAAGATGCTCTTCTGGCCCAACCCCTTCCTACAGTAGGAGGCCTGACTAGCATTTGCGTTTCTTTGCCCGGTGATTTGAAATAAATTAATATTTAATATGTTCTCTTTCTGTTTAAAGTTCAATTCATCGTGACTCTGACGTGATTGTGACAATGAAGTCATTAGTTTAACGTGGCTGTTGCATTGTTGTCATTTTGACGTCAAATTTTCAAATAGTCTCTTTTTATTTTGGGGTTACTAGAGTTTAGGCTTCATGTAAGCTGTGGGGAAGTAAAAGGTTAATGGATTGAATATTCCATATTTAAAAGTCTATTCATGAAGTAAGATACAGACAATAAAATCGAGTGACGTCCCAAGTAAAGATGTACCTGAACAAAAAGGACGCATTATCGTTTACTTTTATTTCTATGTTTTGGTTATGTCCCAAATCTTTGAGTTGTCAAAATATGCTCTTTATTTTAAAATCTAAGAAAACAAAAAAAAACAGCAACAACCCAGCACAATCATCTTGGTTATATTTTTTAAAAATTGAAAAGTTTGATTATTTCTTTCATGATAAGATGGAATTATTCGAATTTGGCTAAATGTAACGAAAACATTAATTATTGTTTTTTTCCATTATCATTCCGAACATACAAAATAGGTATAATTCTAAAAATTACATTTGTAAATTAAATATAAAAATGGTTTTGTCACTATTACTTCAACATTATATTAAGTGTAATATTTTAATTATCAGTTTTATATAATCTTTTGATAATTTATTTTTAAAAAATCATTTATGATTGATACTATAATTATTTAAAAAAAAAAAAAAAAAAAAAAAAAAAAAACAAATTTCTTGATCATAATTCTTTCTAAGTCATTGAATTAATTTCTCAAAACGTTTTCCACCAGAATGATTAAATGGAATCATCTATTATATAATGCGCCTAAGCGCGTCCGTCAGTGTGTGTGAAGTCCTTATGCCCCGCAACTCTTGATTGAACTTGAACTTGAATTTGAGCTGCGCACTAATTCATGCCAAGTGTCACTGTTCTGAGCTGCCTTCTGGGAATCGCTAAATGAAAGGCCGGTCCACTCTTTGATGTTGTCCTCCCAACTCTTCCTTGGTCTGCCTCTTTTCCTTCTTCCCTGGACTGTGCCTTGCAATATCGTCTTTGAGAGACCTCCAGATCTTGACACGTGTCCGTACCATCGTAGTTTCCTCTTTTTAATTGAGGTGAGAAGGTCCTCGTAAGGGCCAATGACAGCACTTATTTTGTTGCGGACCGCTTCGTTCGTGATGTGCGCCGTGTAGGAGATGTTTAATACTTTTCGAAAACATCTCATCTCAAGCACACTAATTCTTTTTTGGAGGTCTGTGGTGAGCGTCCAAGCCTCACAACCATAAAGGAAGACTGACATTGCCAGAGAGCGCATTAGTCGAATCTTTGATCTCAGGGAGAGCTTCTTGCTTTGCCAGATGTTTTTCTGTTCGCATAGTGCTGCAGTTGTTTGGGCCGTTCTGGCAAGAATTTCTGGCTTTGAGCCTTCATCGGATATTACAGCCCCTAGATTTTTGAAGGTAGGGACCTCCTCGAGTTTTTGACCGTTTATCCGTATTTCACTTGTGAGATTCTTGTTTGTCATGACCTTGGTCTTTTCTGCATTAATTTCCATGCCATAGGCCTTCGACGTCTTCTCTAGCTTTGCAAGGAATTCTTTTAGTTCGTCCTCGCTGCCAGCTAGGCCGTCTATGTCATCGGCGAAGCGTAAGTTAGTTATAATCCTTCCTCCGATGCTGACCGTTCCGACATGGTTTTCGAGCACATCAGTCATAATTCTTTCCAGGAAGAGGTTGAAGAGGATGGGGGAGAGTAAACACCCTTGTCTGACACCAACAGTGGTCTTGAACCAATCTCCCAGCTTGCTGTTGTAGAGTACTGCGCTGGATGCTTTGTTGTATAGGTTCTTGATCACAGTAATGAGGTTGGCGTTAATATTGTACTGGTGCATGGTTGCCCACAGTGCTGCATGCCACACTCTGTCAAACGCCTTTTTGAAGTCTATGAAGACATGAAAGAGGTCCCTCTGGTGTTGCAGATGTTTTTCACAGAGCACTCGCAAGTTGAAGATCTGCTCTGTTGTGCTCCTTCCTGCTCTGAAGGCTGCTTATTCTTCTACAATGATCTGCTCTGCTTGTGGTTTTAGTCTGTTTAGTATTACCATGAGCATGACTTTGCTGGGGTGACTAATCAGGCTAATTGTACGGTAGTTCTGACACAATTGTAGATTACCCTTCTTTGGGAGCGTTATAACCAGTGATTGAGTCCAGGGTGTTGGCCATTCTCCTGTCTGCCAGATCTTATTGCACATGCTAGTTAGAATGTTTATTACTGGGTCACCTCCTGCTTGTATCAGTTCACCTGGGATGTTGTCTACTCCAGCCGATTTCCCCTTTTTCAGCTTTTGCACAGCAAGCTCTACCTCATCACGGAGAATGTAATGCATGTCCATGTTAGATGACGTTGGGCAATTGAGCACTGATTCGTCGCCCTTTGAGTCTTCATTGTATAGCTCAGAACAGTATTCGGTCCATCTTTTTATTATTTCTTGTTCTTCTGTAATACATTTCTCAGATTTATCTTGAATTGTTCAGATGCGACCTTGCTTGGTGGATGTCAGGTCTTTGACAATCTTGTAAGCCTTTTTTGAGTTGTTTCTCTGTAGATTATCATCGATGTCTGAGCATTGTTGTTCTATCCCGTTTGTTTTTGCTTTATTCATTTCTTTCCTGATCTTTTTATTGATTGTTCTGTATTTGATTGCTCCTTCTGCAGTATTCTTTACGTTCTTAAGTTTTCTTCTTTCATCGCACATCTCTAGAATATAAGTGGAGACCCATGGTTTCTTTATGGCATGTATATCTTTTGCTATCTCAATTATTGTGGTATTGAAGGTATCAGTGATTAGATCTATGTCCATATCCTTTTCCGACTCACAAAGTGTGGTCAGTGGAGCAAATTTCCCTCCAATTTTTGCCCTGAACGCCTCTGCGATTACCGGATCTTTCAATTTTTCAAGGTCGAAGCGTAAACGTGTATTGATTTGTTTTGCTATCCTTTTCAGGTGTAGATGGAAAGTCATCAGCACCAGGTTATGGTCGCTGCCGATATCCGCTCCAGGGAAGCTTCTAGTATTAGCTGCTTTAATGCATGATTTAAATCGTCTTTTGACCAGTATGTAGTCTATTTGGTTACTATGTTCCCCGCCTGGGCTGTGCCAGGTCCATATTCTGGATTTTTTTATGGTGACCAATTGTGTTAGCTAGAAGGAGGTTGTTGTATCGTGCAAATTCGAGGAGTCGAAGCCCTCTATCGTTCGTCAGGTCATTGCAAGAGTGTCCGCAAGTATCTGCCCAGTTGGTACATACATCTACTCAAATCTTCGCATTCCAGTCACATTGGACGACGATAATATCTTTCTTTGGTGTTTGATCCACGATGTCCTGTACTTGGTCATAGAAGGCCTCAATTTCACTATCATCATGGCTGGATGTAAGAGCATATGTCTGTATAATTGTGATATTGAAGGGTGTTGCATTCAGGCGGATGGTGATGATGCAGCTGGAGACAGGACGACAACCAATGACTGAGTTTGTTGTATTTTTATGGATTAGGAATCCAACTCCATGTTCATGTCTGTCCTCCCTGCCGCTGAAGTAGATTTTGTGTCCATCTTCTGTTGCGAGTTCACCAAAGCTTTTCCATCGGGTCTCACACAGTCCGATGACATTCCATTGGTATCGTTCCAGTTTGTGGGTCAGTTCTTCCACTCTTGATTACTTTTTTAAAATTGAAAAAAAGACGTAAAATCATAATGATTTTGATTTTGAGATTAACAGAGGGTGTGGTTTTGCGCGCCGTAAAACAAAATGAAGTGTCGTCATGAAGCTTTTATTATATTAATTTATTTCATGTTACTTTTTATTTTGATAATCCGAGTGTGTGAATAAGCATGTGTGTGAGTTTGTTCATATGTGTGTGTGTGTGTGTGCGTCTGTGTGTGCGTGGGACTGTGTGTTTGTATTAGTTGCTAAAAGTGAAATTAAATATTGAAAAGACGTTACCAGGTAATGGTTTATGTATGGTTAAAATGATGCACTGTATTATGAAAAATTCCGTTAATTTTATGAACACAAATTTCTGCCGATGCATTCTTCGTGCGTGCTTGATTAAAAGATAACGGGAAGTCATTGAATGTGACTTAAAAAACAGTTAAGATCAGTCTCCAATCATTTTTTCAGAGATGATTTTACTTTATGTTTCATTTTAGAAGAAATCAGCCCTTGCGCATTAGTTGGACGATTACTCCCATGAATTGCCACAATGGAAAATAAACAGTTAAAAGAACTTATAACCGCTATTGAAATTGCATTGTTTATAGTTGTAATATGTAATTGGGTAAGATTGAGGCTAATTGGTGCATATTTATTTTTAAAGAAAATGGAACCTTCCTAAAATTTCAAATTGTATTTTACAATAATAAATTCACTCGAAGATGGGTCGAACTAATTTCTCTTAGTCACTGTTAAATAACTATAGAAATAAATGTGAAGAAATTTCTTAATTGCAGACGAAATATCAATTTTACATTTTAATATAAGCTTTTATACATCTACGTATATAATCGGATGGAGGCAAATTTTATACCGGCTTATAACAAGTCAAAATTACAGGAGCCGCTTTTGAAGCATTTAACAAGTGAGTTATCATAAAAACAATTGCAAATATTTGTTAGGAGGAAGATGTATTTCTCTTAGTCACTGTTAAATAACTATAGAAATAAATGTGAAGAAATTACTTAATTGCAGACGAAATATCAATTTTACATTTTAATATAAGCTTTTATACATCTACGTATATAATCGGATGGAGGCAAATTTTATACCGGCTTATAACAAGTCAAAATTACAGGAACCGCTTTTGAAGCATTTAACAAGTGAGTTATAAAAACAATTGCAAATATTTGTTAGGAGGAAGATGTATTTCTCTTAGGTGCTTACTTAATACAAGTAAGTGTTTTGGATCGATTTCATTATAAAGTGGCATTAATAAAATTCGTATTGAAAGTAAACGCTCAGGGATTTTAAATAATAAAAGGGTACGTATATAAGCTTTAATACACTGTTGTAAGAGTGGAGTTAAATAGTGGAATTGTAATTTTTATAAAGAGGGGCAACTTTGTGAACTATTTGAAGGTTGCTTTTCATTTCTTGGGTCATGAGTTTATAACATCGCCGAGCCCTGAGTGGCACTATTTCGTAGCCACTGATAATATCCTTTTTGCAAAGATTTAGAAAACCAGCAGTGTAAAATTTTAAGCCCAAACCTTGCGATTCAACGTGTGTTTTTTAAAACAAATATACAATATTCAAAAATCTCCCCAACCCTACGCATCCCAAACACATAAGTATTAAACAGCTCAATAAAAATAAAATCAAGTCGTACTAAATACACGTCACGCATAAACTGTAAAGGAATGGATGGTATGGTTTAATGGGTAGATGAATGAAAAAGCTTACGTTCAAAAAGACTTATTGCTAGAATAATCGCCCGAGATCAAATCGCCCGGAGTCGAAACGACCTGGGGACGAAATGTCCTGTGGTCGAACTGCAAGTGTCGAACTGTCCGGGGTCGAATCGTCCGGGGTTGAAGTGTCCAACCACCAAATAGAAAATACTTTTTGCACAACTAAAATAAACCAGCAGGGTACATTTTCAGCTCAAACATTGCGATTTAAGGCGTTTCTTTAAAACAAATTAACTCATACATACCTTAATTTTGCATCAATATTCACATAATTAATACCTGGCGCATAAAAAACCCTATTCATTTGCCTATGGCCATGCTTAGCCTAGAAATTGAAAAAATGTTTTGGAGAGCTTTTCCCATGAAAAAAGTAATCTTAAAACATGTATTTTACTCTGATGAAACATCCATTTTAAAAAATTGGGTACATTTATCTAACAATGCTGTTGCATGACATACGCTCCGGGTAAAAACTGTTCTTTAAGGTGTAAAAATATCAAGTGTAAAGTAATATCAAGGGTATTACCACTTATAAATAGGATCTAGCATAAGAAAGTGCGTGTTATGTCGAAAAAACACACTGACAGCAACTCATTTTGTCCAAGCTGTTTTGGTTATATTATATGAATAGTATACAACGGGAATAAAGATTGATATAAAGTGAATTGTTACTATTAGAAAAAATATCCGGGAATATATAATAGATTAACATAAAATTTATAAGGAGATCAATTTCTCCCCATTTTCTTAAAAAGCAGCATTGTTCTTATGTTTTTATTCACATTAAAGGAACACGTGCCTTTAAAACAAATAAAACATATTTTCCACTCCCCCCAAGCCACAATATTCACAAATATTATCTGGCTAAAATATCCTTTTCGTCTTGAAATAATTTCATGCTTAGACTATAAATGAAATAGGTGTTTAGCGAGCTATTTCTAAGAACCAAAGGAATCATGTGGAATAGTTTTTTTTCTTCAGGTTTTGATTCACGTGAAAAGAAAGTGAGCCTTGCGCGTTAGATTTTTGTAACTGTTAACCTTTGTTATTCTGGTAGAGTATATAGCATGCGTTATTAAAGTGGTTCGAGCATGGTGAAAGAAAGGCTTCAATCGAACTGAATGGAAGGATGTGGTTGAGCAGGCCAGGGCCCTACATGGGCTGTAGCTGGAATGATGTGATGGAGCAAGCCAGGGCCCTAAATGGGCTGTAGAGCCACGTGTGATAATGATGATGCTATATTAAAGCAGAAATACCAAAATTAATGGGTAATATTTAAATTAATAATATTTTTATTTTTCTCGACACAAATATCGTTGCTTTTATTAAAAAGGGGTTTGATTTATCACAACCCTAATTTCCAGTTGCGTTTACATTCATTTTTAAGGAGAATTTGAGACCCAAAACCAAATAAAGTTATTCTTATTGTGCATACCCCGTAGCGTAGCACGGGTATTTTGCTCGTATTTTATAACACATTTCTTTCTATATAGATCTAGATCTAATCTAAATGGCGCACATTTTTTAAAATTAAAATCCTTTAAATTAACTTGACGTGTCTTAGCCCGTGCGACCTTGCCGAAAATACTTTGGACCGATTTTTAACCCAGTTTCTCGTAAGCTAGCGAGCTGAAATTTTTCAGGCAGACTCATGCCAATGATAAAAAAGATGCATCAAAATTTAAGATCGATCGAATGGACAGTAATTGAATTATTGAATTTTAAAATTATTTTATTTATCTCTTTATATCATGTTAATTTTTGAGATAGAGTGTTGTGGTGCGTAATATGTTCAAAACCTTTCATGTCGTGCAATAAGGTGCGCATAACATTGACAGTACTTTTTAAAAATATATATTGACGATCGGTGCGCATTATATTAAACACGTTTTACGAGACATAACTAGAATTTTGTATTTTCGGATTGTTTTGCCATGCGTATTATAATGAACATCCTTTTAGTTATGTCTTGTAATTAAAGAATTTATAGAGAAAATTTGGTTTTTTACGTTTTTTTTTTTTTTTTTACTGAATGTTAGAAAAAGTCAGATTGTTTTAAAAAGAATATGACAAATTAATAGCTTTGAATTTCTTTGTCTGAGTATAAGTCATTCAAATTTTTAAAGTGTAAAACGAAGAAAGTAAAATATTACTTTGCTGTGAAGCTAGAAAGATAATTTATTATTTTTTCTTAAAGTGAGATTGGTACGTCTGACAAGAGGCAAAATTAAAGTTGGTGTCAGATTTTGTTAGATGTTTCTTTTTTCTTTGTTTGTCAGAATAAATGAAATTGATAATGAGTCTTAAAATAAGTCCAATAATTATCTTACAATGTGAAAAGAATTGAAATTGTTTATTGATGTAAGAATAGGTAAAATTGTTTTTTTTGTTTAGAAACTTCAAGTTCTTGTTCGTACGACAATGTGTCAAAATATATTTCGGTGACTGGAGTAGACAAAATACTTCTTCATTTAAACATTAATTACATTACATTTTAGTGTGAATATAATTAACTTTATTTCTGAAAATATGTGCAATGAAGTTAAATTATTTAATGTTCTAAAATATGTAAGATGTTTCTTTTCTGTGGGTAAAAGTAAATTAATTTTTAATAATTTAAACTTTGTTTTTGATAAGGTAGGTAACAATATTCTTTGCTTAAGAAAATATACAATTATTTCTTTGTTGGGCGAAAATACATTAAAATGTTTTTCGTGTTTAAAAATAATGATGCAAATTTGTATAATTATTATTATTTTTGTATGAGAAAAAACTAAGTTATTTTCTTGATATGGTAATTTCTTAGATTTTGTTCTTGTTTGAGAAGAATTATAATTATTCATTAGTGTAGGAATAAGTGAAATTATTTTTTGGCCGCAGAATGTGAGTATTATTTTTTTCTTGTGTAAATATGTGTATCTTGTATTTCAATATAGAACTAGTTTTGAAATTATTAAATTAAACAATAATTCGTAAATTAAAGCGTCAAATTTAAAAAAAATCATTACAAATCAACGTTTTCAAATGGATTTATTATTTATTTGGTACATAAAAGGCATATTAAATAAAATGTAACTAAAACATAAACTAAAGGAGAACTAAACTATTCACCAAATGATCAATTTATATTCATTGGAAATATTTTTTTAATTGCTTCAATTTTTTCAAACAAAGAACACAATTAATAACAATTGGCACGGTGAAACGAAACACTGTTAAGAAAATACAATAAAAATAGAACATTAAATATGAAATAAACAAAATATACAGATTTTTTTTTTTTAAAAGAAGTTTTCATCTAGCATGTAGAAAATATAAATATATCGACATCTACAACTTCTAAAAAATTTTGATACAATATTATCTGTTTTTTTATAAGTATAAAATGATTTTAAAGTGAAAGAATATTTGCTTTGTTATAGCATAAATAGATACATTTAAAAATGCATATAAAAATGTCATGCATTTAAATCAGAGCAAACAAGCATGTCTAGTACCCTCGCTAGGGTCGACCAATCACAGTTTATGCTTGGCAAGTGAGGATGGTGTAGGGTGGGGACAGGTAGCTAACCGCAGTGCGCATGTCTCGAGACCAAAAATGCGTCGGCGGTTTCCATTTTTCGTGCTGATGTTTCTGACCATTCTTTCCGTCTTTATTTGCACCAATTCATTTATAACATAGACCAGGGGTCGGGAAACTTTTTGTCTGAGAGAGAGCCATAAACACCAAATATTTTGAAAAGTAATTCCGTGAGAGCCATAACGCTTAAAATAAAAATGTGCATTTTGTGTAATTTCAGCGCTATAAGTACCATGCTTATGTCTCTGAATTATTTTTAATAATATCGTTATGCTTTTTTAAAAAAATATGCAATTAATATTTAGATGAAAGGAGTCTGAACAAACATTCTTTTTTTATAATCGAACATATGTCTGAGAGCCAGATGCAGCCATCATTAGAGTCACCCTGGCTCGGGAGCCATGGTTTCCCGACCCCTGACTAGACCAATCGATACATAAACATTAAGGTGCTTCAATATACATTTAGATATTGAGTACACTATCATTATTTTTTTTTTTTAGTTTTTAATTCTCGTGGAATTAAATGTGTTTGTTCAGTACTGATTAGGTGCTTCTTAATTCTAGCTGTTGGGACTAGGATATGAACTATGCATGAACAAAAGCAACAGATGAACAAATAAATATTTAGAAAGGAATGTTAACATGTCATTTATGTTAACTCGTTTTGAAGCGTCGTATTTTGAAACCAATGCTATATGACGTAAAAGTCTCTTGGGATAAACCATTTAGTACTCATTAAGCGTCTCATACGATTCAATAGCTCGTCTGTGACCGTCTCTCGTTACAACATCAGTCTCAATGGCGTCAAAATTCATTGGTTCATTGCTAGCACTGAGGTCAAAGTAATCACAAAAAATGATTTGATTTATTTGATTTAAAGCTCACTTTGAATTTAAATTTTCTAGAATATTAAATTGTTTAAAAAAATAATTTCTATAATGAATTATTCTAAAATATATTTAAAAGCCCGATTTTTTTTTTTACCACAATCATTACTGTATTTTTTAAAAAGGCAATTTATACCATAAAATAGGCGTAATAATTTAAATGTGACAATAATTATAAATTAAATTTTTCTGAATCTAACTGTAAGCAGCACTTTTATTTTTGGTTATCTATATTTGCCCAAAGTATTTTTTTTTAAATGTGTACATATAAAAGTAATTTCCATGTTTAAAATTCCTTTTATAAGACATGGAGTAATTATTGTTTTTAACACACTGGCAATAGATATCCGCGATAATTACAAAGGTAAAGGGAATTTCACAGAAAGTATTTTGTCTGGCGAATGCTATATGTTTCATAATTTTTCAATGTAATATGAACTGTATTTATTATTGACTTTTATCTATTTATTTTAAAAACTATTTTTATTAGGTTACTAGCAGACCCGGTCGTGCGTTGCAACGATCTCAGTAAAAATGACTATTTAAGAATCCAATGAGTATTATGTTTTAAAAACAATTATTCCAGAAACCTACACGGAAGTTTGAAAAAAGTCAAAGTTTCATAGCAAATGGATACATAAAATAGTAATTTAAAGGCTCAACAAAAGAATAAAACGACATTAAAGGGCCAGGCTCTAAAATAAGTGATAATTTGTATTCAAGCTATGTTTCTCAATGTTGTGTAAAATTGATTTGGGAATTAAATTATTAACAAATTATTACACAAAAATTTGGGGAAGCCTACCCGAAGGAAGAACATAAAGAGTTCAGTTCCCTATAGTAATTATTTATAATCTCTTGAGTTTTTATAAGCAAAAAACGACATTAAGGGCCCCAGGGCCCAAATACGGCAAGATATAAAGCTCAGTAAAAATGACTATTTAAGAATACAATGAGTGATGTTTTAAAAACTACTATGCCAAAAACCTACACGAAATTGTGAAAAGAAAGTCCAAGTTTCCTAGCAAATAGATAAATAAATTAATAATAAAAAGCTTTGAAAAAAAAAACAAATTAAGGGGCCGGGCTCTAAAATAAGTGATTTTTTTTATCGCCATTGTACTCAAGCTTTGTTTCTCAATATCGTGTAAAATTGATTGGGGAATTAAATTGTTAACGCGCATTACAAAAACATTTGGGTACGCCTGCCCCGAGGGAATGGACATTAAGAGTTCAGTTCCTTATAGAAATTATTTTTAGACTCTTGAGTTTTTATGTACTAAGATTGGCAAGATCCGTTATTTTCTTAGTAACTTAAGCTAACACTAATTTTTGTAAAGGTAATATAAAGGAAAAAACGACATTTAGGGGCCCCTGTGCCCATTCTGCGCAAGATGTCAATTTCAAAAAGCTGTTCGTTTTAATTCAGTTTCATCATTGATATACTCCTCTAGACTGTTAAAAATTGAATGGGAAAAATATCTTATGCATATACCAAAAACAGACATTCGTGGCCCCCGGCCCAAAAGTAAATTACATTAGAAGTTTAGTGCCTTATAGCATTTTAATATGGGCTACCAAGATTTCGTTAACAAATTTTGGTTAAGATCAATTCTTTTACACAAGACCTAACGTATAAACTTCATTAAAGTAAAAAATGACACGATGGGGCCCATTCAATGCCAGATGTAAAGTTGAAAACACCTGTTCATTTCAATTTGCATGATAATGGATATATTTGTCATTATTTGTCAAGATCTTTAATTAAAAATTGAATGGACAAAATGTCTTAAACATTAACCACCCCCCCCTAAAAAAAGACAATTGGCACCGCCAGCCCCGAAGAATTAATCATTAAAAATTCAGGACCTTATAGTATTTTAATAGAGGCTATTCAGTTTTTTTAAAATACAAAAATTGGTTAAGATCCATCAATTTACCAAGTAGCTAGCGCTCAATCTATTTTTATACAACGCATATAAGCAAAAGTTAACATTATGGACCACCGGCGCCCCATGTGTGTTTAATTGACGAAGAAAGTTACCTGTTAACTTCCTGGGAGTGTACGCAATAGTCTCCAAAACTTTCATTACAATCGAATACATTGTTTAGTCAGCAATAAAGGACATGCACACACACACACACACACATTCACATATACATATTTATAGATATAGGGGGAAAGCACATTTAGGGCCCTCAGCCACATTCGGTGCAAGAT
>MUZC01002301.1:743108-757574 GCA_002072015.1 Radix auricularia | reverse complement strand
TGTTCATTTTATTTCAGTTTCACATCTTTGATATATTTCCCGAGATCGTTCAAAAATGAATGGAAAAATATCTTAATCATTTACAAAAAAGACATATGGGGCCCCTGGCTCCCAAAAAATTGACATTAGAAGTTCATTGCATTTAAGTAATTTTATATGGGCTACCACATTTTTGTATACAGAGTTTGGTTAAGATCCACTCATTTACTCAGTAGGTAATGTATTCACTAATTTTTATATTGCTCTTAAAAGCAAAAAAAAAACAACAACAAAAACGCTATTAAGGGCCCCTGGGCCCATTCAAGGTAAGATGTCAATTTCAAATCTTCTGTTCATTTGAATATTGATACAAATGGATAAGTTTATCATTATTTGTCTAAACCTTTAATAATTAAATTGGGGAATAAAATGTCAAACGTTTACAAAAACAGGTATTTTGGCCCCCCCCCCCACAGCCCGAAGGAGCTAGCATAAGAAGTTAAGGGCCATATGGTATTTTAATATTGGCTATCAAGAATATAGTTGCAAAATTAGATTAAGATCCATTAATTTATCATCTAGATAGCGCTTAAACTAAATTTTATATAGCTCATATAAGCAAAAAATGACGTTGTGGGCCCCCGGCGCCCCTTTAGTGTTAAATTGAGAAAAAAATTAGGCAGTTACCATTCTGGAAAGGGTACTCAACGGTCTCAAAAATGTTCTTAACGATTGAATACATGGTCAGCTATAAAGGACATACACTCTCACACACACATTTATATAGTAATAGATATAGAAGGGAAAACATATTTAGGGGCCCCCGGCCACATTCAGTGCAAGATGTCAATTTCAAAAATCTGTTCATTTTAATTCCGTTTCATTATGGATATATTTATTGAGATCGTTAAAAAATGAATGGGAAAAATATCTTTAAAATTTTCGAAAAAGACATGTGGGACCCCCCGGCCCCGATGAAATGGACATTAGAAGTTCATTGGCCTTAATTATGTTAATATGAGCTACAGAGTTTTGTATACAAAGTTTGGTTAAGATCCATTCATTTACTCAGTAACAAACGCATAAACTAATTTTACATAGCTCATAAAAGCAAAAAAAAAACGACATTAAGGGCCCAAGGGCCCATTCAGGGCAAGATATCAAGTTCAAAACCTCTTTTCATTTCAATATGGATAATAATAGGTACATTTATCATTATTTGTCAAGAACTTTAATAATTAAATTGAGGGATACAATCTTAAACGTTTACAAAAACAGGTATTTTGGGCCCCCAACCCTGAAGGAGTTGCCATTAGGAGTTTAGTGCCATATAATATTTTAATATTTACTATCAAGTATTTATAAACCAAGTTTGGTTAAGATCCATCAATTTAGCAAGTAGCTATCGCTTAAACTAATTTTTATATAGCTCATATAAGCAAAAAACGACATTAAGGGCCCCAAGGCCCATTCAGGGCAAGATATAAAGCGCAAAACAACTTTTTATTTTAAGATGGATAATAATGGATACATTTATCATTATTTGTCAAGACCTTTAATAATTTAAAAGTGAACAAAATCTTAAACATTTACGAAAACGGGTATTTTGGGCCCCCAGCCCCAAAAGAGCGGCCCTTAGGAGATGACTTACCTATAGTATTTTAATATATGCTATAAAGAATATAATTACAAAATTTGGTTAAGATCCATCCATTTATCAAGTAGATAGCGCTTAAACTAATTTTTATATAGCTCATTTAAGCAAAAATTTACATTTAGGGCCCCCGGTGCCCCTTTAGTGTTAGATTGAGAAAAAAAAGTAGCCAGTTACCATTCCGGAAGGGTACTCAACAATCTCAAAAATTTTCATGACGATCGGATGAATGGTTTAGTCAGTTACAACGGACAAGCACACACACAAACACACATACAGACATACTTTGATTTTTATATATATAGATTATGACGTATTTTTGTGCCTTTTCATTTCAACATTTTTACTTAAATAGAACAATGAAAACAGATTTTAACATTAATTTCTTAAAATAAATTTTCTTTGAACACAAAAAGGCTTGTAAATAAATATTTATGATTGTAACAATATATTTTAAACGAATTATTCAAGCTCCTTATATTGTAATTTAAGGAAAACAATATTTTTGAATGTCTTTTTTTCCATTAGAGTCACGTTCAGATTACACTTAGTTAATAAATTCAAAATTATAAAAATATTTATTAATAAAATGTTTTGAATTTTACATTTTCTGCGTGAAGAGCTATGTTACTTTTAAATTTATAATGAACAAAAGGCCGTGTTTAGCCTGGATAGATGTTTTTTCTCCCTATTTCTATATAAATATTCATCAGAAAGAAAATACATCTTCTTAATTTTGTCATTATTGAAATAGTTCTTGTTTATCATTTAACACCTACACAACAGTTGCGTAGAAAAATAAATATTATCATTGTGTGACTTTCAGACATCGATAATAAAATAAAAAATATTGATAATAGCTAATTCTAGGTGGAAGAGAATAATTGAGCTTCACAGTATATTTAAGAGGTAACTTCCCATTTGTGACCTCTGACCCTATGTGTTTGAAACTATACCGTTGTTAACGTTGTTTCTTTGTCTGAGATATAAATCATCGTTGTGTGGAGACGATACACACACAGAGCAGAGTAACAACTGTGTAAGTTTTAAGATAACACTCTTGTGCTCTTGTTTTTTTTTTGATCACGGTGCACACTGACATTTACAATCATTAGCGTGGAGGAATAAAGTGTTTAAAAACTATAAACAGCTCACAGCTATTTATTATTATGTAACAAATACTAAGTGGAGAGTACGAAATAGTTTATTCATTAGATATTTACAAACATCCAATGAAGTGCATAATGGAGAAATTCTATCTTGAAGTTGAAGAGTCAATTTGAATTTTGTGGACTTAATTCAAAGCTTGAAATTGGTTCTTATTTATTAAAAATAATTTTGTCATAAACGTTTTCAAATTTCAGTTTAATCTTTAAAATCACATTTAACACCGATATATCAGAGAGTTGTTAAATTTTAAAAGTTAGATTACATGTAAAATACTTATTGGGAAGCTTGATGACGTCATTCAAAATTGAAAGTTTTGTTTTTTTATGTACTTTTTTGTTTGTGCGGAAAAGTTTCTTGCGTAATATTTGATTCCCTATGCAAATGAAAGGTTAAAGGTCATGATATTGGCCTGACATTGCCTTTGTTAAACATCATCAGTGTTCGGGGACATGCCGCAAAGTTTGAGAGCCACTGGTGGTCACGAGCGCTGCACTGGTGTCGATCTTATGATTGCCCTTGTGCTCTTTGATTGGCACCACACACACGTCTGTCAGGCTTCGCCTTCATCCAGTCAGTCATATCCGGGGTGTTGACCATGAGCGTCTGCTACAGGCAGGGAGGCAGATATCGATAAACCTTTTGCCGGACATTCAAATTAAAAATTCATTTTAAAATATGTTGCTTTTTAAATAAAGGTCTCCACGATCTAAAGAGATGTCAGATGTGCGTGCATAGCTAAAACACGCGTGAGGAAAGGTAACTCGACACGTATATCCACTTAGTTAGCTCCCCTAATTCAATTTTTTCCCCCTCTATAGCAAATGACGAACTACGCGCAAAGCTGATCAACTATGTGCACAGCAGACGAACTTATATGTATAACTGACCAACAGCTGATCAACGATGTGCACAACTGACCAAGTATGTGCACAGCTGATCAACGATGTGCACAGCTGACCAAGTACGTGCACGATTTACCACACTTCTCCATTTTTCCAAGATGGTCAGCAGTAAGTCGTATTCTTTAGCCTTTAAAGAAGATTATTGTTTTCTCTATAAATTATATGAATGATTAGCCAAATCCTATCCACTATATATATCTATATATATCCAATAATTTGACGTTAAAAACTCTTAAAGCGCCAGATCATGTGACAGCAGTCATCAAACAAGGGGAGGTAAGTCTGATGTGATGTTTACTGCTAGAAGAGTTGAGGTTTAAAGTTGCTTTGCGCAGGGAGATTTCATTTATTAATTTATTTTTAAAAACTTTTTGTTGAGTTCAGAAGTTGGTTAGTTGACATATGAGTGTCTGAGATGATGCTGGAGATGAGTTCGTTGAATATGTGTCTGGAGGGCACAAGGGGGTTGGTTGGTTAGTTAGGACATTTAATACCTTCGCCAGTCTAGTGAAATAAATATTCAGTCATGATAATGTAACATCATACACCTTTTATAACGTTATTTGACACAACTTTATAATGTTGTAGCATTCCACTTTTTTGTTGTTGTTGTTATTTATAGTGTCCTAAGTGTGCATTCTACGGAGGGGTTTGTTGACTCTTAATAGATAAAGTGAAGACGGACGTTTGGTAAAGACTTGTCTGGCATTAAGAAAGCCTTGATATTTGACAATGGTATTCCGAGACTCAGCTGTTTGACGCAATATCATATGCGCAATAGGCTGTATGAAGGAGAATCATGTGAGCAGTACATACGTGTTGTCGAGAATTGGCAAGTCGCTGGTGGTTGTGGACGGTAATGTCACTCACTTTATATTGAAGATAAAAATGTTAATAGGGTGTTAAAAGAGTAGTTAAAAATAAACGCAACTTACATTAATAAGAATTAACAAATAACCCACACTAATCCATGTCTTAGAATAATCGAATCTACATCTTATCCATTTTGAATTCACAATGAATGCTCCTTAAGTCCAAGGTACTTCTTTATAATTTTATCCACAATGAAAGTGATTGAATGCATTTGGAAACACATTTCTAACACATAAAATTCTTATATATTTCACAGTACTCCAGATTGACATAATATAGAAACCGAATTTCAAACAATAAACAATTCACATTAATCCACAAAAGCCAAATTGGATATCCGCTGATGCCTACCGAATCAGCTGTGAGTCCATCCATGGTCGATAGCTAGTGACTTTCCAAATGACTTTAAATTAACATTGATGTTATTTATACATGACTTTACTTTTGGCACAGACGTCTCTCTCAGGACGACAACGTGTGCTGAACAGTTGAAAGGAAGCTAAGCAAATGGCCTCAAACATCTCTATAACATACAGAACACACAAGGCCAGCAAGGACAAAGCGCCATATAAGAAATCATCAATATTCTCTCGGCGCGCTGTTTACTTTGTAAGTTGTGTTGCATACGAACAAGCACATTGAAAGTCTGCGGTCAGTCTTCTAAACGATGAGATGGCCAATAAATGAATGCTTGTTGACCAGTTGAAACTGAACACAAAATTAACAGCAGTCTTAAAATCCGAGGTCTTCTCGATGAGCCTTCAATAGATTATTTGGTATTTAAACACGTGAAACATATTTTAGAGAAACAATCGTCGAGTTGTGAGAAATTTGGCATGAAACAATGTCAGCAATCGTCTGTTCAATAGCACGACTCATGAACATAAGGCGCATTGACATATTTTGAACTGACATATGATGTTCTGACATAGGATGAACATGGCATATGATGGATGAACTGACATTCGAATCACTCACATTTCAAAGTCTCTTACAGATTGAAATATAGTGATGTCAACATCGTGATAAACCTAAGACCAGCGTGTTTTAAAAATGAAATTCAACGTTAAATTTTAATTGCTTGAAAAAATCTATGTTTGGGCATTTTTAAGACTCTAGTCACTAACAAATAATTGTACACGGGTAGACAGTGGCATTACACTTGCAAAATAGCTAATACGCACTTCATCTTTGAGCTCATTAAAACATATTGTTCTTGTGATTATTAATAATATGTTAAACAGCCACAAAGGGAAAGTAAACTCTTTTAGAATTAAAAATAAAAATTTCGCAAGTTTTCATTTCGATGTCATTAAATTTAAAAAATGATTTTTCGCTGGCATATGTCAATTTCTAGAAATTTAAAAAAAAATTATAATATTGTTTTAAGTCTTTGCGATGCACTCTTTCTCCAGCCGATTCAGCACGACTTCGCAATCAAAGCAGACACTTGGCCATTTTGGTCAGCTTTCAACTGGTCATCAAACCAGATAACTTTGGCCTTCTGGACATCTGTCATTCCGTCATCAAACCAGACACTTCGGCCTTCTGGACATCTGTCATTCCGTCATCAAACCAGACACTTCGACCTTCTGGACATCTGTCATTCCGTCATCAAACCAGACACTTTGCCTTCTGGTAAGCTGTAATCTCAACTGTAACAGTTCATCCCTCTGTTCCTGCCTTGAGCGTCACCACACGGCCTCGAGGATGTGGACTTGGTGCATTCTGAAATATGAGGTTAATAAATCGAGAAGCGTTCTTTATATTACTGGGCGCTAGTTAAAATTGTAAAGTTTTCATGGCACGGGAGGCCCGTGGTTTGATACGCTTGTATTTTGACCATCTTCCCTAATGTAAATCAAAGAACAGGGAACAATTATGCCTCTTTGATGTGAGTAGAGCAGAGTTGTTTTCACTAAAAATGTTCTACTTGCACCTGTACGAAGCTAGAGATTTGGGTACAGTAAAATTTACATTTAGCCGCAGGTGTTGGAAATTTCAATGTCAAGCAAAAATAAAACTTTAATTTCAAAGGATTCCAATATGTTTGGCGTTTTATGCACTTCTATTTTCAAGCCACCATCGGTGAAACATAGAAAATTTAGAAAATCGGATTAAAATTTGAATTGTTTTCAAACATCATTCTCAACATTATCTTATATCTACGGCCGTCTAATCTTAAAGGCAAATTTTCCCATATTTAAATATATTTTAATCTCTTTAATGTAGGACTTTGGCTTGCCTAACTTATAACTAAAGAGATAACTAATTTTTGCATTGCGCCTATCTAATTTAATCTTGGACAATGCACTAAGCCAAATAAACAGACTAGATTAAAGTCTAAATTCCAGTGTAAAACAAAACGTTGAAATGTCGACCTGATGTTACAGCAATGACATGTTGGCCAGTTGAGTAAATCCAAACGATTGAAGCCTGGGAAAGAGACCGGCATATAATGTAAGAATTGTTACAGTTGTAAACTAAGATCAGATTTTAACCTCGGAGTGGACTCCACCGGTTTGGACAGCTTCTGTACGAACAAAACCCCAGGGACTTGTGGGGGGTGGGTGGAAGAGGGAGGGGTAGGTCTAAATGTTCATAAACTTGTGCCTTTCGGCAGGTGAGTAGGGACAGAACGCAAAGACCCCCCCCCCCCCCGTGGGTGCATATCTCTTCCCCCCCATTGACGTCATAACATCTCTTCCGTGAAATAACCGGGGATGTAAGGAAATGTTCTTTAATATCATTGTCCTCGCGTTTCTTTTAAAACGTGTCGCTTTTTTTGACGGGTGAGAAAGAAAGCGTTCGCGTTTGACGTCATTCGTGACCTAAATTTTCACTCCATTGGTCGTTCAATTAATCTCTTGTCATGGTCAGTACATCTCTGTGTGTGTGTGGAGAGGGGGAAGAGGGGGTTCGGTGGTTTGATTTGCGGGTTTGAGGTGGTGGGGACTAACGTCTTCTCATTTTTCCAATGGAACATCCTATGCCGCATCCAGACATGCTAGTGAGTAAGTAAAAGGGTGACTTTTGACAGATCCATTGAAAATACTTTTCTTTAAAAAAATATGTAAATAATTTAACTGCACTCTGCTGGGCGTGAAGAGAGAGTAGAGAAATGCCCAGACGACCTCAAACAGTTTAAAGATTGTGTCGTTTACCGTCTTTATTTAGGCACTGAGTCGCCCCTGAATTAAACAATGGCTATAGACTCTACCGTCTATATTCAGACACTGAGTCGCCCCTGAATTAAACAATGGCTATAGACTCCATGTTTAGGCATTTTGTAGATTTACCGGCCTTTTTGTAAGGTTGTCACTGCATGTGTGTGACGTCAGAACAGGGGTCCTGTGATTCAACTAATTTTTAAAAAACGTTGTTATAGCATGAGTGAAATTTTAGCAGCAGTCAAAACGTGAACGGCCCTGGACTCTTTCGTTACAATTAAACAAATAAAGTAAGTTGGGATGAATTCTGAAAAAAATATCTACATCTCCATAATTAACATAAAACTTGGGAAATAGACGCTTAGAAAATTGGTTGGAAAGATCGAGTATTTCATCACCATTTTTTCAACGTTCTGTTTAACCAGATCCGAGCACGACGGCGAGAGTTTGACGGCCTGAAAGTGTACGGGTCAATTTGGTGGTCAGCACACTTGTCAAAAATAAATTAATTGGAAAATTATGTTGTTAATACGACAAGAATGGAACTTAAAAATATGTTCCAGGATCTTCAATAAGATTTTAAAAGTTTATCGGAATTTAAAGCACAATGAAAAATTGCAGCTTTTTAGTGTGCACAATTGAATAGAGAGGTCATATTGGGCCGTGGGGCATTAGTTCGTTGAGTTAGTAATAATATCACATAATCAGCGGCCTGGGGTTCATTGGTATGTACCACCCGGGGCAGAACTCCTCTTTGCCACCCCCACCCCCAATGGGAAAAATATATATTGATGTTAGAAAAAAGAGAAAACTTTTATTAGAAGGTAATAGTAATAAGGGCACTACACAATTTTTTGTAGTTAGAAATAAATATAAGAGCTTTCATTTATTGCTTTAAATTGAATTTTTCTCCTAATCCTCGTTGCACAATTAATGATATATTAAAATATATTTATATTGTCAGGTATGCGATGCTCAATAGCCAAAATAGCTATAGACTAGCCATAATTGGTGTATTCATGATTAATTGTAATCAATTTTTCGTTTACTTAATTTCAGAGAAGCTTTTCTCACAACTGGTATTTTATGTCCAGTAGATTAGCTGGTGTACGAAAATCATATATTTTCCCAATTCTGTAACTGCCAAAACCTCACTTGAATTTCTACAATAATCTCATCTTATAAAAAATACAACTTTATTTTCACTGCTTTTCTACATAATATGACTACATTATATTCACTTTGATCGCCAATTAATTGCTATCTCTTTCTATGACTGGAAGGTTCAGTTACAATGATATGATATCATACATAAAATTGCAGAAAAAGTCAAAGTATCTGTTACGTCGTTGTCTGGGTTACTTGTTATGACCAAACGGACAGATCAACTCAAGGTAGAACACCAACACTTCTGAACATCTATAACTTTATTAACAACAAAGGTTCCTTCATTAACACGTCCAATCTCTCGCTCACACCAACTGCCTCTCTACTACTACGTCACGCTCACACACTTACGTCATACCCTTCCATACAGTGCGCACCGCACCGCACCAAACACAAGTAACAACATTGACATGTCAGGGAAAACCCAATAACTCCATAATGTTTCCCTGACAGTATCCTTTAAGTATTCCATTAGTTTCTCTGTAAGTAGCCTCTGCAAAGTATTTATAGCACTATAATTTCGGGCCCCATGGTCGTTATATAGTATATGTTTACACATAGAACATCATTCCAAAAGTAAAACAAATTAGAAAATAGAAACTATTTCAATGTGACTAGAAAATTTCCTGTGTCTATCTGTGTGTTTAGCTCATCACATGTCTCTCTCATTTTTCCGATAGCTTTCAAAGTAACAACAAAATGGCTGCATGTTATATTCAATCTATTGTATCCTCAAGTCTGTTTAATGCCTTGTCTATAGCAGTCATTACATTTTGTCAGTGGTGTGTGGACATGAAACAGCAGGGTGAGGCAGGTCTTAGATTGGAACCCCCAGGGCAACCGCCAGCGAGGAAGACCCACGTGTACATGGAGACGGTGCAAGTTAGATGAGGCTGGAAGAACTGGAAAGAGCTGGGAAGAATTGAAACGACTGGCAAGGGACCGTGCACAGAGGCGAGCTTTGACAGAGGCCCTATGTTCCACAAAGAACCCCAAAGGACAAATGATGATGGTGATGATGTGTAAAAACACAATAAAGTCTCTCTGTTCAGCCTATTTGTTTTTCAGTTCAGTAGTATTAGTATCGGAAGACTGTAGATTAATTTACTAGTTTTACGTTTCACCATTAGAAACATTCACGTATTTTAATTTTAACTTTCCATGGCTTTTATTTTATTTTAATGAACTTTATTTTAACTATCTTCATTTTTACAAGCTAATTTAAATGAGGAATTAGCCGCTCCAAAATAAATGCCACCAGGAGCATTTGATTGGCGCATGTTTGAAATTGCTGAAATTGATAGTGTACAGAAATGTTCGCTTCTACAAAAGGAGCAACTGTCAAATTAGGTTAATTAAATTTACTAGCGTTTTTTTTTTTTTTTTTTTTTTATAGTTTTGTAGCTTAATTATCAAAATAATTCATATTCTATATAGAGCTTGAAGTTTTGGCATTAGGTTATTTAGAAACGTTTACATGTCCTTATATAGTTCATCTATTCATTTTCTCAATTTCTTATTTTGTTTTTATTTTGTTTTGATTTTTTAAAAAATCCCTTTTAAAAAAATCATTCTTAGAAACTAATTAAAAACGAGGAATTTGTCGCCCTTAAAAAGTGCCGCCCGGGGTATTTGCCCCCTTTCCCCCTCTCTTGCTACGCCACTGCACATACTACCGATCCTTTTAACACTGTTAATGCATTTTCCCGGCCCTTACGCGAAATAAATAATGCTGAAATTGATGGAAAATTGCGACCTCTATTAAATGGGGGAAAAATTGATTAGTGCGGCGGACCAGTCTCTCTTCACAAATTTCATAACGTCAATAATCTTCTGTCTTTCGCGGTCATTCATGCGTACACACAACACCTGCTTACATGCCAACCAGCAGCAGTAATTACATATTAACCCACAGCAGGTGCTCACTTGCTTACACAGCGGAGTTGCTAACATGCTGACACGCTGTTTGACAAGCTTTATATTACCAAAGCCATTTCATTTGATGACATTTTTTATGGCTCCACCATCTAGTTGTAAAATAAATGGTGTGGTAAAGATAAGATAAGATAAGGCTTCTTGCTCACACAACGCATTTTTTTTTTGGGGGGGGGGGATTTCCAAGGTTAGGCTGTGTGCCTCCCTGGAACCAAGTTGCCGTCTTTACAAACGTGGTCAGCAGGTCATTTTCATTCCGTGAATTTTGACAATTGTTTTCCTTACAAAAGAGAAGAGTGTCGACTATTGGCGCGGAACAACAACCTGGCAGTTGGAAAACTGAAGACATCATTTGCACTCTGCCTACGTCACTCGTTCACAACTTCTCAGTTCAACGCAAGAGAACCGAACAAAAATTTAGAGGGGGGATGAAGGAGTCGTTTAGGTTGGACAGACGCTGTTGCTATAGGCAATGACGCGCGACGCTTGCAGTTCCGATTCTTTACTTAATGCTACCATCGGCGTGTCTGAAATCGGGGTCAAAAACATTCACACACACGTATGCACACACACGTATGTACACACACGTATGCACACACACATATGCACACAAACACGCTCGCACGCACATACACACACACGCTCACACGCATGAGTGGCGGAAACACTTTTTAACACCCGAACCCACGTGACGGCCCCCACCACATTTAATTATGCTGTCATCTCGATACGTTTGGACACTTCTTTTACTTCATGTTCCATATCTTGTGCTTCAAGTTAGCCACAAATAATTATGATCCAAGTTAGGAGTGTTTCAGTCACGCGTTTTTAACACAATTTCCCTTGGGGAAAAAATTGCGTTTGTATCTTTGAAATGTCTCTGCTGTCTGTTCGAGCTTGCACCAGCAACTCCTCTTGAACACTACCAGATAGAGCAGTGTTTCTCATTCTGTTTGTGTCGCGGCACTTTAGTGTGTTGTGAGAGATTTCCAGGTGTGACGCGAGATTTAGTAAAAATATTTAAAATCATTAGGATTTAGAGCTCTGCAGTTATTATGATATTTTAAAGTAAAGTTTAAAAAATGTTTGTTTAATAATTCAAAAGCGAAATCAGTAATCACGTGTGTTTCGCGTGGAGCAGGACGTTAGATTCGATTCGCGTCTGTGTACGCCCTTTTTTTCTCTTTCTTTTTAGTGTTGTAGTTGGTTTGAGATTTTTCATGCGTTGGCATTTGCACCGATGGTTCTCCCTTAATGCAGTAAAATACAAATTTAAAAAAATAATCTTGTATTTCAACAAAATCGTCTCTGTCCACTGCATGACTCATAGACAAAGTCTCGTTTGTAAATCATTGTCCAAAGATTTGCATTCCATAATGAACCAGGTTTTTCAAACAGTGAACTTATTAATTCTAGAAACTCAAGTCACGACTCTTTGCACAACTTTTTGAAGCAGTAGACTCCGAACACAAGTGCCTACTTATCGTACGGAAGTTCGCTGGCTTTCTTGAGGAAAAGTCCAAGACAAACTTGTACATCTTCTTTACTGCAAATTGAAGATCAAAAATTTTAATTCTAACTACATGACGAAATCTGATGGTTGAAGGTTCAGTTTCTTTCCGATTTCTTCGATAAACTGAATTTACCAAATTTAAGTCTTCAAGGACCATCTGAGAACATCATTAAATCTTCACCGAAGTTGAAGTTGTTTAATGAGAAAATGTCATTGTGGTAAAGTAAAACATTGAAAGGATTCTTCTACTGCTTTCCAACTGCTAGCAAATTTCAAGATAAGAAGAAAATAGGGTTAATAGGTAAAGAAATTTTGAACACTCTCAGTCAACTTTAATCATCTCTTCAACATTATTTTCCATCACTGGTATGTGCAGGGGTGATCTATCCCTTTGCAGTCAGTGAAGAAGTCAATTTGACGCCCAAGAGGAGGAGCAGCTGATCGAATTACCACATAACAAATTCTATCAAACAACGTTCACCAACACGACTTTAGATGAATCATGGCTTGCAAATATGAAAGTTTATCCTTTAGACACGGTGATCGAGTGGCAGCGCGCTCGACTGGCGTACCGATGGTCACGGGCTCGAATCCATGCAAAGGCAAACATTTGTTCCCGAGGCCTAGGGCGTCTTTGAGTCCACCCAGCTCCGAATGGGTACCTAACATTAGTTAGTTGGCTGGGTAATGCGTGGAACCCTCATAGCCGTGGCCTGTGAACGCTGCATCACTTGCCAACAGATCATCCGTGATGGTCTGTGGACTCATAAAAGGAGCGTCTGTATAGATAAGAATAAGAAATAGTCAGTTTGAAAGCAGTTTTTTTTTCTTTTTTTCCATTTTCATCTTCTTGGTTATGGGAATTTGGGTTTTCGGCATTTAACTGAAATCAATTCCAAGAAACGAGAGAGACTCCTTGCACTTATTGATGATGAGTTCCGAGTTTGCTTGTCAACTTTGGAGCCCTGATGGAATATAATGTGCTCTCTTAAGCAGGCACATCCATCATACTGATATATCACAGTAATATGTAAAAAAAATGTTATATTTTTTAATAAAATAAGTTTAAAATTCTTTTGTGTGTCGCGAAAATTATCGAATATTCTTAGTGTGCCGTCAACCAAAAAAGTTTGAGAAACACTAATGGTTCATATTTTGCAAATATGTTAAGGAAGCAGTGTTGCGAAGTCTAAGTGTCAGATTTTCCCACGCAGGAGTCAAAAAATTCCCAAATTGGGCTAAAAATTCCCGCATGCATTAAAAAACTTGGGAAAAAACCTAGAAAGTGGAAACTTAAATAAAATGCTTTCGCATTCATTTTAATGACTTTGGACTTTAAAATTAAAAAATAATAAATATTTCTGCATTTTTAAGGCAATTCTTATTAGAGTACTTTCAATTTTTATTTAATCTATACGTTTTTATTTAACAGCTTGGCTACAAAGTCAAAATATAGATTATACTTTTAAATTTTAACATAAGATTTTTTTTAAAAGGTATTTGGATACTCCTGTAATTTAAATTTGTCTGTGATTGATTAAAATATTTTTTTAATGAATGCTTTGAAATTAATTAATAATGAATCAATCATACATGGTTACATAGTTTGTTATATATTTACATAGTATTACTGATCTGGTCCTATATATGTAACAAACATTTTATAATGATTCGGGCTCAGACTAATCAATTATATTATTTAATGGTAATACATTGACACAATCTAACCTTAAACTGTCAGTGACAATGTTGATGGTCACACTGATGGTCACGAGTTCGAATCCACACGAAAGTGAGGATTTGTTCTCGGGGCCTGAGGGGTCCCCGAGTCACCCAGCTCCGAATGGGTACCTAACTAGACAATAGTTAGGCGGCTGGGGTAATGCGTGGAACCCCTATAGCCGTGGCCTGTGACCGCTGCATCACTTGCCAACAGATCATCTCTCAGGGTCTGTGGACGCAATTATCTTCTGCATAGAAGGAGCGTCTGTATATCTAAGATAAGATAAGAAAAGAAATGTTGGGGAAAACCTTGCCAAAACGTCAGGAAAAAAACCTAGATCCGAAAAAAAACCTAGACATGCTAAAAATAAACAAACATTA
>MUZC01002301.1:722568-743031 GCA_002072015.1 Radix auricularia | reverse complement strand
CCCCCCCCCCCTAAAAAAAATATAAACAAATAAATGAAAAAAAAATAATAAAAGAAATAAAATAAAAATAAAAAATAAATATATGAGGGTTTTGTCAATTTCTCGCCAACCATAACAGCTATCGGGTTTTAAAAAAAACGCCTAACAATAGCTTATAATATTTAGATCTACAACAATGTTGGAGAAGTAATTTTTGAAAAATCACTATTCGTTCGACTCCCGTAATTTTAGCAGCATTTAGTAGATAGCAATTGTTTTGTTTACTTTCAACATTATTGATTTGAAATTACTTTTAATGTAATCTAAAATGATAGTTAATGGGGTTTCCCGTTTTGTTAATGCTAATGTTAGATTGGTGCTTGGTGACCATTATATTGAAACATCATTGGTGTGATTTAGCGTGAAGGGATATGACGTCATATTTTGTTTACTTTCAGAATTACTGATTTAAAATGACTTTTAATGCAATCTAGAATCTTTTACCTTAAATAAAAAGATCGGAAAAATTCTTTGTTGGAAATTGGGCTTAAATATTTGTTCGAGTTTGTATTACTTGTTTTTATTAATTAGTCATTAGAGACACAATAACATCAACATTGATATCGGTGAAAACATGAGGGATAATTTGAACCAGTCGGATTTGATAGACAGAGTTTGCTAACACAAAACTCAAGCATAAAATGCAAGGTTAGCGTACACAACTGGCACGTTAGTCATGGTACACAACAGTCACGCCAGTCTTATCTTATCTTATATGTTACAGACGCTCCTTCTGTACAGAAGATTATTGCGTCCTACGTATTTCTATGGTTTATGTTTAGTCCTGTATTCTTATTAGAGTTTTAAATGATGATAAAGTGTTGGCTGTCCTGGTTTCTTCAGGCAACCCATTTCGCGCCCGAATACCGGACGGAAAGAAAGAAAACTTGTATGTGTTTGTTCTTGCGTATGAAATAAGAAAGGTGTTTTTATCTTTATGTCTATCTGAGGATTGTATTAAGTTATCTTTGTGTTGTATTTCTAAATTAGAATTAATTGCCTTATGTATAATTACTAATTTACTCTTGGTTCTTCTATCCTCTAGAGTTTCGAGGTTTAATGATTTAACTAATGGTGTTACTCTTGTCAGTTTTGAATATTCTCCAGTAATGAATCAGGCAGCTCTTTTTGAATTTCTTCTAACTTATCAGTGTACACAACTGTCACATTAGGCAGAGTACACAACTGTCACATTAGTCAGTGTACACAACTGTCAAATTAGTCAGTGTACACAACTGTCACATTAGTCAGTGTACACAACTGTCACATTAGTCAGTGTACACAACTGTCACGTTAGTCAGTGTACACAACTGTTACATTAGTCAGTGTACACAACTGTCACATTAGTCAGTGTACATAACTGTTACATTAGTCAGTGTACACAAATGTCACGTTAGTCAGTGTACACAACTGTCATATTAGTCAGTGTACACAACTGTCACATTAGTCAGTGTACACAACTGTTACATTAGTCAGTGTACACAACTGTCACATTTGTCAGTGTACACAACTGTTACATTAGTCAGTGTACACAAATGTCACGTTAGTCAGTGTACACAACTGTCATATTAGTCAGTGTACACAACTGTCACATTAGTCAGTGTGCACAACTGTCACATTAGTCAGTGTACACAACTGTCACATTAGTCAGTGTACACAACTGTCACGTTAGTCAGTGTACACAACTGTTACATTAGTCAGTGTACACAACTGTCACATTAGTCAGTGCTCACAACTGTTACATTAGTCAGTGTACACAACTGTCACATTAGTCAGTGTACACAACTGTTACATTAGTCAGTGTACACAACTGTCATGTTAGTCAGTGTACACAAATGTCATGTTAGTCAGTGTACACAACTGTCACATTAGTCAGTGTACACAACTGTCACATTAGTCAATGTACACAAATGTTACATTAGTCAGTGTACACAACTGTCACATTATTCAGTGTACACAATTGTTACATTAGTCAGAGTACACAACTGTTACATTAGTCAGTGTACACAACTGTCATGTTAGTCAGTGTACACAACTGTCATGTTAGTCAGTGTACACAACTGTCACATTAGTCAGTGTACACAACTGTCACATTAGTCAGTGTACACAACTGTTACATTAGTCATTGTACACAACTGTCACATTATTCAGTGTACACAATTGTTACATTAGTCAGAGTACACAACTGTCACATTATTCAGAGTACACAACTGTCACATTAGTCAGTGTACACAACTGTCACATTAGTCAGAGTACACATCTGTTACATTAGTCAGTGTACACAACTGTCGCATTAGTCAAAGTACACAACTGTCACATTAGTCAGAGTACACAACTGTTACATTAGTCATAGTACACAACTGTCACATTAGTCGGATTACACAACTGTCTCGTTAACCATGGTACATAACAGTCCCACTAGTCAGAGTACACAACTGTCACATTAGTCAGAGTACACAACTGTCACATTAGTCAGAGTACACAACTGTCAAATTAGTCAGTGTACACAACTGTCACATTAGTCGGATTACACAACTGTCACGTTAGTCATGGTACATAACAGTCACGCCAGTCAGAGTACACAACTGTCACATTAGTCAGAGTACACAACTGTCACATTAGTCAGAGTACACAACTGTCACATTAGTCAGTGTACACAACTGTCACATTAGTCAGAGTACACAACTGTCACATTAGTCAGATTACACAACTGTCACGTTAGTCATGGTACATAACGTCACGCCAGTCAGAGTACACAACTGTCACATTAGTCAGAGTACACAACTGTCAAATTAGTCAGTGTACACAACTGTCACATTAGTCAGAGTACACAACTGTCACATTAGTCAGAGTACACAACTGTCACATTAGTCAGTGTACACAACTGTTACATTAGTCAGAGTACACAACTGTCACATTAGTCAGAGTACACAAGTCCATTAATTATTTTTCTTTATTATAATTAATTATTTTTTTACATATTTTTTAAAAAGCGTTTCCTTTAAATCGAAGGATATAATTGTACACATTGTCAAAAATTTTAAAAACAAACAAATCAAAGTTATCTAAAAAGAAGTTATTTGTGGCGAATGTAGTAGGGCGATAAGAGACTGCTTTGAGAAATGCAACTAATTTGAGAAGAAAGTAAATTTGTGAGAGGCGTACTGAGGCTAGACCCCCCAGAGATCATCTCCTTTGTACGACCTTTAGTGATAAAGCTATTTTAACTGAGCTGCTAATGATAACTTAAAGTGACAACTTTTAAAAGCTGGTGTGTAGAGAGCCCCAAGTATCTACATGCGATGACAGAATTTTGACATTGGGAAAAAAAAGTTCATCTCATGGGGTAGGGACACGAAAGTTGCACTGTGAACTGATCCTAATCTTTATCATCTTAAGGGTCCACGAAGCTACCTGTGAGGTAAGAAAATCTTACCACCGCCTAATTCCCCCCCCCCCCCCCCCACATGTATTATTTACTTTCCAACCTTCTCCATATTGTACCACACAGCCCCATCGTTCGCACCATACGACAGACCACAATACAATCCTAATAGCAGCCAGTTTTTTCCAGTTCAAGCTGGTTGGTCGTACAAGATCACAAAATAGGGCCTTTTGGGGGACAAATAAATTAACGTTTGCCTCCCTTTGCTCGACTTCTCAAACCTCTGCCCGAGGCAGTGGGCCGCACGAGTTCAAGTCTCAAAAGTTCGATTTGGTAACTAAAACGTCTCTGGGTTTGATTCTATTAGATAGAATGATTGATTGCGCACTTGAACATTACGTGAATTTTTTTTAAAGCCATTTAACATTTTCACTACACATCTTCATTGCTATTTAGTTAAGTAGATTTTGGCATGACTTATTGGCCAGAAAAAAAAAAGTATAGTGCTAGCTAAAACCCTTCTGGTCGATGTCTGAAATACAATGCACTTGACTTTTATTGTGGATATTTTTTTTATTTTAACTTCTTCTATTTTGTTTTAGTTCACCAACGAAGACTTCTTGACGAAACATTCGGTGGCTTGTGTATTTTCCATGGTTACCCAACAACTAGTTCAAAAACTTGCTTTTTTTTTTTTTATCTTGATCAATTTTATTCTCTCATCATGTTTTTTGTTCACATAAAAATGTGCCTCTAGATTTTATTTCATAAATTTTTCTAAGAAGAGACGGTACAAGTAATAAATGTCACTTGTTCTCCTTTTTGGTTTTCCATACGTACAGCTCTACGCATTACGGCAATTGGAAATAAGTACGGGAGTGGGGTCTCCAGCAGCAGTCGGTTCTGGTGACGTCATTGGTCACGCGGCCAGTGGGTGACTGATCTTGTAGTTGACCGACTCATGACCACGGTCAACGATGTGTTGACCCCACCACCACCGTCCGAATACGTTGACACCTTTCCCAAGGCAGGTCGATCTTTGCCCCCCTCCACCCTCTTTTTTCCCCCCACGCTTGACCGTGATCTAGATTTCTGACACGCTTGGTAATTGGCATCCTTTGACGCGAATAGTTTGTAAAAATTGTATATTTAGGCCACGGTGTCTGAGGGCACCCTTTTTCTTGCCATCACTTTGATTTAGTGTTATAGCCAGTTTACAACGTGCACATTTGTGTGAAATGTATTTACATGTGAACCGGCTATTAGTGTTGTTAGGAAGACACAATATACACAACAGTTATGTCTAATTAAGATGGTCTACTTAAACAATAAACCTATGGAAAAATCTGTACTTCTTATTTTTTCTCTATCTTTTTTTTCTTAAAAAAAAAAAAAAAAAAGTTAACAGTGGTAGATAAAAATAAAATCCCCCGTACGCGTGTGGGCGTGTGTGTAGATATGGGTTGGGGTAGGTTGAAACCTGTACAAGATAAGCTCAACTTACATAACTATAAGATACACAATTTTGATCCGTATGTTTAAATAGGTCATGTGCGTTTTGGAGCACTTTGATGTTGAGTGCACAAAGTTCGGTCTATTTGGTGCAAAATATTTAAGTGGCATTGGAGAGATCGTGCCCTCAACCAATTTATGTGGTCACCACAACTGGTGGTCACCACGGCTGGTGGTCAGCATGACTTGTGGTCAGCATGACTTCATGCCAAACATCAAGTTCATTAGTGAGAGGGGGGATAAGTAACGATCACTTTCTTTGACGTTTAACAACCGTCACCCGATGTTGATATCTCTCATTGATTGGTGCATCCTATGTCAGACGTTACTTTAGAATACTAATGTGTCCTACGCTTATCCGGGGTTTATGTCTTTATGCGTTTTTCTTAGAGTTTTGAATATTGACAGCGTGATTGATTTCCAGATTTGTTCAGGCAACCCGTGCACGTTCGAATGCGAAACATATTGAGGGAGGATTTGTATGTGTTTGATCTTCAATATGGAATGAGAAGAGTATTTAAAAGTATTTTTGTCCCCATGTCTATACGATTGTCGAAATAAATCGCTGTGTTGTATTTCCAAGTTATGAATTAGAATTTATTGCCTTTTCTATTCTTAAAACTTTTTGTAGAACGGGGTACTTGAGATTGGAAGTAAATCTGTATTTCCAAGGTTTAGTGATACAACAAATGGAGTTTCTTTAGTCAGCTTTGACTATTCATCCCCGTCCTCTTGTTAGAGCTTGTGTATCGTAAAAGACTATGTCCACCGTTTGTGACTCAGCCGCTGTACATCTCGCCCCTACTCCACCACCCACCCCCCCCGGCCATCAGATATTCCAAAAGGGGTCACGAGGTCACAAACTAGGGAATGTTTGCCTTGTCAATGACGTCAATCGTATCAGCTGTTCTATTGTATACTCCCGAAGCCACGCCGAGTCTTTTCATTGCCAGCTTTCATTCCAATCTCAGATACCCCTTTCCACGTTCGTCAGGACATAGAGTTTACGGTCCCTGGTCCTCACCACCCCTCCCCCTTCTCTGTCTCCAACATCGAAATCCTTGAAAGTATGTTAGCACTGAATTAAACAGTGCGTGACTGACCGCGGGAAAAACCAGAGGCGGAAAGATGTTTGAAGGGATGGGGTGGAGATGAAAGAGCTTTATCATGATTAAAGGACAACGTTGCAGATTGAGCCCAAGAGATTTAGCCGTTTCTACACACCAACCACGTGCTGATTGAACCTTACAGATTTAGCCGGTTCTACACACCAACCACGTGCCGATTGAGCCTTAGAGATTTAGCCGGTTTTACCACACCAACCACGTGCTGATTGAGCCTTAGAGATTTAGCCGGTTTTACCACACCAACCACGTGCTGATTGAGCCTTAGAGATTTAGCCGGTTCTACACACCAACAAAGTGCAGGTTGTTACACAACGAGAAAACAAGAGCAAGTACAACTTCTGATTAGAACAACCCACGCCGCTTGCTGTACTCCAGTTATGCACACACACACACAAACTGGAACAACCAAAGTTCTGCTAACACTAACTATGCTAATGTATATCAGATGATTGTTAACAGACCCACTCAATGCCACAACTTCCAGTCGACAGTATTATTATTGTCATATAATTCTAAAGGAGACTTTACGTTAACACAATATGGCGTCGCGTTGTCATTTCGTCTGCTGCTCCTTCAGGACGACATTAACTTTCAGAGGCTTGACCGAGTTTCCCTGGAACACAGAGGTTTTTGAGCAGGGCGACTCTCTGGTTTGGGGCCCGTTGTTTGCGTGTGAATTTGTGTTTTCACTTTACAAAAGTAAAATAATTACTGGTCAGAATGAAGTGCCCCCCCCCCCCCCCCCCCCCCAACATACGAAACTCGGTGCTCCAAGAATTTTTTCCACATACATTTTGTGCCACAGCTTGTGAATGGCGATATGACCCTAGTTACCACCTCATGGGTTGGCTCTGAACACTGACACACGGGTTATACCACTTCATGTGTTGGCTCTGAACACTGAGACACGGGTTTTACCACCTCATTGGTTGGCTCTGAACACTGAGACACGGGTTGTACCACCTCATGGGTTGTCTCTGAACACCGTGACGTGAGTTGTACCATCTCATGATGTGGCTCTGAACACTGACACACGGGTTGTACCACCTCATGTGTTGGCTCTGAACACTGAGACACGGGTTTTACCACCTCATTGGTTGGCTCTGAACACTGAGACACGGGTTGTACCACCTCATGGGTTGTCTCTGAACACCGTGACGTGAGTTGTACCATCTCATGATGTGGCTCTGAACAATGAGACACGGGTTGTACCACCTCATGGGTTGGCCCTGAACACTGAGACACGGGTTGTACCACCTCATGAGTTGGCTCTGAACACTGAGAAACGGGTTTTACCACCTCATTGGTTGGCTCTGAACACTGAGACACGGGTTGTACCACCTCATGGGTTGTCTCTGAACACCGTGACGTGAGTTGTACCATCTCATGATGTGGCTCTGAACAATGAGACGTGAGTTGTACCATCTCATGATGTGGCTCTGAACAATGAGACACGGGTTGTACCACCTCATGGGTTGGCCCTGAACACTGAGACACGGGTTGTACCACCTCATGGGTTGGCTCTGAACACTGAGACACGGGTTTTACCACCTCATTGATTGGCTCTGAACACTGAGACACGGGTTGTACCATCTCATGGGTTGGCTCTGAACACCGTGACGTGAGTTGTACCTCCTCATGACTTGGCTCTGAACACCGAGACACGGGTTGTACCTTATGGTTGGGTCACGTTCTATCGTGTGTACCTGCGACTTTGAGGATTGAAGTAAATTTTTAATACATGTAGGTCTGAGAAATTAAAATGTATTAAAGTTCATTTTAGAAAATTAACGCATGGAAAATTTTATTTTAATATATCATTCACAATTTTTTTTCCCGATGATATCATGATATGAGTATTCTGTGGTAGATGCAGTGACGTCACTAAGGGGTGCAGAGGGGGCGGGCCGCCCCGGCTGACACCATCAAAAGTGGGGACACCAAACTGTAAAATTCTGTATGTTACCGTTATTTGGTTATTTTTAGAATCTGAAGAGTTCTTCTATCGGCTAAGGCAGAGTGACACAATGAGCTACCGCCCCGGGTGACACCAACCCTAGTGACGCCTCTATGTAGATGATCTCTGAATGTGTCATTTGTATGTCATGTCTTATATATGTGTTTGAAGATGACGATGTCCCATGACGTGAAGTACATTATTTTCAGGTGACATGATCCCAAAGTTTAGGACACAATTATCGCACGATCTAGGTTTAATCCCGTACAAAATGTACACCAATGTATCAATAATTCCTCTTGTTACCATCAGTTGCTCTGAATTCCTCGGATACTCGATTCAACGACATCAATAGCTGCTGACAGTTATAGTCAAAGTGACCTGCTTTGATCCCCCCACCCATGTCTTGACACACGCACTTTGTTTAATCTTTAAGGCTGTGTATGCCCCCCCCCCACTCCCACAAGTACGCCATCAATGACATTTTCCGTAACTAAAGTCTCTATTGACTTCTCTATCTCACCTGTTAACATCGACTTCTCTATCTCACCTGTTAACATTGACTTCTCTATCTCACCTGTTAACATTGACTTCTCTATCTCACCTGTTAACATTGACTTCTCTATCTCACCTGTTCACTTTTTATGATGTCGTCATTGTTGTAGTGAAGGCGAGATGGGGTGGAGGTGTTGTTAAAAACTTGGAGTGGGTTCCTGTAATGGCCAACACACCGTGCACGTGAATAACAGGTCAAATTCTGATGTCTTCAGAAACGGGTGAAAGCAACGGGTGGAATCGGCACCGGAAGTGTTGATGACAGGAGAAAGCGTCGGCTAATCTAAATTGGGGTGGGGGGATTTGATGAGTCTTCAAAGTGTCAGGATCAATCGGAGGATTCAGAGGCTTAGAAAGAAGCATAGGAGGATTTAAAGGCCATCAGAGGGTTTGTTGTCCCACTACCTGTAGACTCTAGACTCTAGGCCCACTACCCTTTATCCAACCCCTCCGGTACATCATTCCCAGCTAATGGCAAGCATGACGACTTTAGTCGCGCTCTACTGAGCACGATATTTTGAATGGACTTCCTCCCCTTTATCTCCGCGATCTCCTTTCAATTCTTTTTATTATAAAAAAAAAAAACACGAAAAAAACAACAACCCTCGAGCTATAAATTTTATAATAACTCATTTCATTGGTTAGTCTTTACGCATTAAGAGACTCAAGGAAAATAAAAAATTAAATAAAATACACACACACACACATCAGCACAACGTACATACACACAATCACACACGCATAAATCAGCCCTGACGCACATTCACACACACATTTGTTTACCCCAGAGAGTACTTTTGGCGACGTAGTTGGTGTTTTGTTGACATCTTTTCCAGACGAACTTCAGTACAACAGTAGCGTTGGATATGATAAAAATCTGTTTGCGAAGTTTCGTTACTCTACAATACTCTAGGTGGAGTGATTTATTGATGGGTGTAGACCATCGCCTTGTACCAAAGTAAAAAAAGGAGGGGGTGAGGGGTCGTTTTATTAAGATAAAGATTAAAGGGGGGGGGGCTGATCGTTGGTCACCTTATTAAAACAAAATTGCCTTGTTTGCTTCCGAGTACCACATTCTACTTTTGATAACTAACAAATGTGGCTGTAAAACTTATTTTTTAAAGAAGTCTGGTATACTAACAGGCAAAGCCCTCGCTGACTGATTCACTCGCTAATCACTAATTGCCTGGCTGCACGTGTAAGTAGCATCACGAGATATTGAGAACTTGTGGAGTAAACTCTTACCTATAATAATTGGAAAGAAGACCAAAACCAAACAGAACTTAACTTAAACTTTGTAAATTTACCACACTTGGTACATAAAAGTGATGGCCTTTTTAAAAATTCCATTGGGTACTAAATTCGTCATGTCCACTCTTTCGGGGCTGGGAGCCCCAAATCTTTTTTTCCTTCTTAATTTTTTTTTTATAGCTTTCCATCCTCAAAGGCACTACAGCTCATGTAGGGTCCTGTTCTGTCCCTCCACATCCTTCCATTCTGATCGATCCACGGCTACCTCAATGCCCGCACCCCCAGCTGGTTATGTCCATGTCCACATCAGTCTTGGGCGGCCAGTGGGTCGTCTTTCCCAGGCCTGTAAATAACTACCGCTGTTCTTCATACCGGGATTCATTTTAGGGCTTAATTCCCCATTAATTAAGAAAATAACCTTGACAAATCTTGACACATATCTTCATCATGATGCAGTATCAGGAGGAGCATCAGAAGTATCACGCGTGCAAAGTGTATCAGGAGTATGACAGGCGTCAGGAGTATGATGGGCATCAGGAGTATGACGGGCGTCAGGAGTATGACGGGCGTCAGGAGTATGACGGGCATCAGGAGTATGACGAGCATCAGGTGTATGATGGGCATCAGGAGTATGACGGGCATCAGGAGTATGACGAGCGTCAGGAGTATGACGAGCGTCAGGAGTATGACGAGCGTCAGGAGTATGACGAGCATCAGGAGTATGACGAGCATCAGGAGTATGACGGGCATCAGGAGTATGACGAGCGTCAGGAGTATGACGGGCATCAGGAGTATGACGGGCGTCAGGAGTATGACGAGCATCAGGAGTATGACGAGCGTCAGGAGTATGACGAGAATCAGGAGTATGACGAGCATCAGGAGTATGACGGGCATCAGGAGTATGACGAGCGTCAGGAGTATGACGGGCATCAGGAGTATGACGGGCGTCAGGAGTATGACGGGCATCAGGAGTATGACGAGCGTCATGAGTATGACGGGCATCAGGAGTATGACGAGCATGAGGAGTATGACGGGCGCCAGGAGTATGACGAGCATCAGGAGTATGACGGGCATCAGGAGTATGACGGGCATCAGGAGTATGATGGGCATCAGGAGTATGACGAGCATCAGGAGTATGACGGGCATCAGGAGTATGACGGGCATCAGGAGTATGACGAGCGTCAGGAGTATGACGAGCGTCAGGAGTATGACGGGCATCAGGAGTATGACGAGCGTCAGGAGTATCAGGTCTTTTCAAATTTACATCTTGCACTGTTTCGGAATGGATGCTCGTAATGTTTATTTATTTCCTATTTGATTTTACATGACCTTGAAGACAACTATATTCATCACTATCAAGATTGCAATTGACAGGTATTTTTAAATTTGCATCTCGCGCCAGGGCCCTTAATCTTGTTTTTATTTAAGGTGTAGAGGGCATGTCATTTTTAACCTGAAGCCTATTTATATAGTATATTTATAACTTGGTCACTACGGTAGGTTCTGAGGGGACAACTAGATAATGTTTGTTCGTTACTATTGAGGCTAATAGGCTCATTGAAATGGGCTAAAACTTTTTCAAAACCTTAATTTGATAGAATTATAGATAAACATATGAGGTTATATTATGTGATATACTATATATGAGAAAGGGAGCGTCCCCGTGAATGTGAATTATGTAAATGAATCAGTAACTCTACTCTAGATCATTCGCTCATTCGTCCGTGAATGTCACTCATTCATACTATTTACTACTAAAATAGTAATTATGTAATTATAATGTTGTAATCTTAATTATACCTTTTTACGTATACAATTATATACAAGTATACGTATACAAGTATATTACTAATTAATACTAAGCCACGTATTTTTATAAAAACTCGAATGAGCATTTAAATGTAATTTCCGACGAAGAATTTACAACTTTTTTTTATTCAAGGGATATCATTCTAGATTACAGTAAAAGTCTTTTTAAATAGGTAGTGACCGAGTATACTGCTGCCTAATTCCTCGTCTAATTCCGGTTATTGCTATTCTTTTTAAATATTTTTTTATAAGTTTAAAATATTTAGTCATGATTGTGTCGACATGGCAGTGAATACTTGAAACTCTTCAATTTTACAAACATGATTTCTTACCCGAAGTGGATGAGCGAGTAATCACTACCTTTTAAATAAGCAATTCTGAAACTAAGAACAATATGACGTCATATTCCCCCCCCCCCCGCTACACCACACCTAGAATGTATCAAAATAATGCGCACCACGCAACAATCTAACATAAGCATTCACAAAGTGGAAAACCCCATTAACTATCATTTTAGATTACATTAAAAGTAATTTCAAATCAATAATTTTGAAACTAAACTAAACATTTTTTATATAATGCGCATCGATCGTGAATATATTTTTAAAAAGTAATGTCATTGTAATGCGCACATTATTGGGTGACATGAAAGGTTGTTGAACATAATACGCGCCCCGACACTCTATCTAAAAAATTAAAATGATAGATCTACATAGAGATAAATTCATTTACTGTCTATTCGATCGATCTGAAATTTTGATACATCATTTTTATCATCGGCATGAGTCTTCCGCAAAATTTCATCTGGCTAGCTTACGAGAAAGTGGGTTAAAAATCGATCCAAAGTTTTTTCGCACGCACGCACGGTCGCACGCACCGGCTCATACATCACAAGCTAATATAAAGGATTTAAAAATTACTTTCACTGGGGTCGACTAGTCAGTTAATAATTGGCGAGCTAGGTGGTGGAGACAAAAGGGGGGATCATCGAGACTATTGATGGTTTTTTATTTCATTTTAGTTTTTCTTTTCACAGGATAACACGCATTTCGAAGTGTAGTGGTTATTACATCCGCCTAACATCTTGGGTTCAAGCTCCATCTGATACATTATTTTCAACGAGCAATAAGGCCCATCCCAGGACGTTCCGCGGTCGTTTCGGTGGCATGTTGTCTAGGAGTAACAGTAGTAGTTATTAGCAGGAGTGAAACACTTCAAGATGGAAATAAAAAGTATTAATACAAGAAATAAAGGAACTACCCAAAAGAATGTGGATGTTCTTCTTACAAAACTTCAATTTCCTTACTGCCTATAAATTCTTCTGATGCTAATGCTACTGTACTGATGAACAAGACGCTTAATTAGTTTGAGAACTTGACGCTGATGCGGTGGTAACTTAGTTGATTTTTCAAAATTGAAAACCTATAGTGTTGTAAAAGCAAAAATGTCTGCTTCCTATCTATTTTAAACATGAGCCATTGGTCAGCGTGGGGCTTTATTATAATTTTTTTTGGAGGGGTGGGGTGGCAAAGTCCTTGCTGTTAATAAGCTTCTAAACTTGAAAAAAAATTCCCTTAAAGTTTATTGATTTAAACGAAAAGCAAAGATAAAAAAAGAAAAGAAGACACTATATTAAAATACACGAACGTTTCTAATGCCAAAACTTCAAATTCCATATTTAATCTTAAGTCATCTGATTCTAATGACGCAAGGCTGAAAAATACAGGGGCGAAAGTAGGGCACGAACAAGACACTTATATATCGCTACCTATATTTGATGCAGGTTTGATTTTAACGTGAGTAAAATATTGGGAAAAAAAACGTTTGCGTACTTAAATATTTTATTCTTCCGAAGTATCATTATCTTAATTTTAATTAAAGTCTTTCGTTTTGCGGCCTAAACAAAAGCAATGAGCTAAATTATTTGTCTAATAATGGAATTAAAACTTGGCACTGAAAGATTATAAATTAGTCACTCGTGAATATGTGCTCAACATTACCAGAGTTGTTAACTATTTTAAGGAATCAGAAATCGGAGTTTAAAAAATAGACTTATTAATAAGTTGTTAAAAAAAAAAAAAAAGTTCGTGTTAGAATGTTTGCCATTATTAAATTCTTGCAAATTTGAATATTGTTTATTGAAGCCACAGAAAGGACAATACTGCTGCAAATAAACGAAATATTCTTGAACTGACGCATTTGCTTGAAAAGCATGATGGAGCGCTTCGATAGCATCGTGTGAAAAGGGGTTATACAAAGAACGTGTCATCTCAAATTCAAACTGAGCTTATATCAATTTAGGAGATACAGTTCACGAAAAACAACTTTCAGAAACAAGGTACCAAATAAATATTGTTCAAGGTATCCGATAGCTCTTCGTGTATTATAGTTCACATAAGGATTGAGCCAGTCCATTTGAGTGATATAGTAAAGATTGAAAATAGAAACGTAGACATTTATAATCTTTCAAAAACTTCACAAAAGCAAAAGTGAGTCTGCATACGACATGTCTGAAATGATTTTAAATAATTGATTTTCTTAATATAATAGACGTCAAGAGTCCCCAACTGTGTTAATTCATATAGCTGAATGTATGCAGGAGCTTAACAAAGCGTGGTTAGTTGCTAGGTGACCCAGCTATCCAAGTCAGTGCCATCTATGATTGCGTGTCTCACCATAAGATTGTGCAACTCTTTCACGGAACAATCATTGCGAGCTCGGACTGCCTTGTACATTTCTCTGACGGGTAAATAGCTCTGTGGGGTTAATAGAATTGTGGTATTTTAATTTGTATTGTCGCCTGGTATTGATTTTGGCTTTAAATGATAACCTTTGGTTTTCATCTAAACTAAAAATAAAATAAAGGTCAGAACCGAGTTTTACGAAAATCTTAATTGTGTCATTTTGTTGTATCCAATTTTTAAAATAATTTATATATTTTAATTAACTTTTTACACTTCAATGATCATTTTGAGTGGGTAGCGAAGTCAATAGTGCGCTCGCCTCACAAGCTGAGGGGCGTGGGATCGTGCCCATGTAAGAGCCACTATAAAAATATTGAGAAATGATTAACTCGAAGTAAGTCCTCCGCTGACCTGGAGAGGGATGGGCGCCGCCAGTGTCTAGCAAGCCCGAGAATGTTCTAATGGAAACATTAGAAACTCTACGACCTCGAAAAAAAGAGGTTATGGGAATATAAAAAATTCATTACGGATCATATTTCAATATATACTAGGTCATTTTGACTTTGTTCGTGAATTTTATTCATCATTTTAAAAAGGGAGAATTAAAAAAAAAATAATAAAACGTTAATAAATTAAAATGTTTAAATAACATTCCGTTTCTCGTGAGGGTGTACCAAATAATATCAATCACTTAAAGGTGTAAGCGTGTATCAACCACATGTCAATCACTTAATGGTGTAAGCGTGTAACAACCACATGTCAATCACTTAATGGTGTAAGCGTGTAACAACCACATGTCAATCACTTAATGGTGTGAGCGTGTACCAACCACATTTCAACAAATTACAGGTGTAAGCGTGTATCAACCACATGTCAACCACTTATTGGTGTAAGCGTGTACCAACCACATGTCAAACACTTCAATAAGTAATATTTCAATAATATAAAGCATTATTTCAATAAGTATTATTTTTATTAATATTGTTAAAATCAGTATTGTTTCAATCAGTGTTGTTTCAATCAGTGTTGTTTCAATCAGTATTGTTTCAATCAGTGTTGTTTCAATCAGTATTGTTTCAATCAGTGTTGTTTCAATCAGTGTTGTTTCAATCAGTGTTGTTTCAATCAGTATTGTTTCAATCAGTGTTGTTTTGATCAGAATTGTTTCAATTAGTATTGCTTCAGACAGTATTGTTTCAATCAGTATTGTTTCAATCAGTGTTGTTTCAATCAGTGTTGTTTCAATCAGTATTGTTTCAATCAGTATTGTTTCAATCAGTGTTGTTTCAATCAGTATTGTTTCAATCAGTGTTGTTTTGATCAGAATTGTTTCAATTAGTATTGCTTCAGTCAGTGTTGTTTCAATCAATATTAAAGTAGCTTTGAAACTACTGTAAAGCTCTTCTAAATTAAAGAAAAACTAACAAAAATTCGCACTTGAAGGTTTCGAATTACAATAACAATTGAACATCAACAATCTGTACAAAGTGTGCTGTCTAATGTTTGATTCGTACTTTCTACAACTGAGCACTACCATATGATTGGTCCATTCCACGACTGTATACTATCGTATGATTGGTCCGTTCTACGACTGTACACTACCATGAAAATTTTGTAAAGTCATTTCCGTATTTATTCATCTGTCTTACGTAAGGTCTGGTTGAAAGTGAGCCATAGTTTAAGATGTACGATAATTTGATAGTTTGGTATCACTTTCTTTCCGGGCTATGCGAGGATGTGCATAGCACATCAATATAAAAAAAAACCGACCGTCTTTCTCTTCTTTTAGTTGAGTTATGTGAATCTATCTACTTGTACACCTCTCTGTGTTTTCTTCTCCTCCTTTGATTGATCAATGACGAGCCATTTACACCTCTGAAAATCTTTTAAAATTCCCGTTTATAACAAGACGAAGGCATTATATAAAATAATTTTCTCTTATACTGACACTATGATCCCATAATCTTTTCAAGGCTCTTTTTTTCATAACGAGGAGAACTGTGTAAAAACATACCCATACACTACACCCCATCTTGGCTCTTGGGGACAGCACCAGGTCAAATATAGGAACGATGTTTTCTTCTAGCTTGTCCAGGCTAGAATTGTGTACGTCGGTGAAATGTATGAGTGACGTCTGTGAGGTTTGGCGTTCATGACACAGCAGACGTCAAAAAATGGCCGGCAGCAGGAAGTATAGCGTGATTGGGAGGGGGGGGGAGAATGAGTGGATGACGTAGGTGTCACAGATCACTTACCATGAATAAAACGGGAATCTGTGGCTGCCTTCCCGCTTCTACAACTTTTCAAATATCAGTTGACTGAGGAAAAATATAACTCAAGATTCTGGCATATGGTAAACACTGAAAATATTTTACATCATTAACAACATAGGCAACATTGGCAACATAGGCAACAGTAGTAAATTGACAGCTTTGGAAACATAGACAATATTGGAAACATAGACAGAGTTGGTAACATAGATAACATTTACAATATAGACAACATTTGCAACATAGACAACATTTGCAACACAGACAACATTGGTAACATAGACAACATTGGCAAATTGACAGGATTGGAAACATAGATAATATATTAAGCATAGACAGCATTGGAAAAATAGACAATATTGGTAACATAGACAACATTCGAAACATAGACTATATTGGCAACATATACAACATTTGCAACATAGACAGCAGGAAAACATAGACATCACTGGAAATATACAAAACATTGGAAATATAAACAACATTGGAAACAGAAACATAGACACCATTTGCAACATAGGTCAAACGTTGATGATGAACACGACTCATTCTACTTTCGTTTTACATTTCTGAATTTCTGTTAGGAAGAGCAGATTAAGCAAATGACTACGGGGAGAAAGAAAATGATGAATACTTTAGTCAAATTTGTCTTCATGCTTTCTGAACACATTTGAAAATGTACACGAAGTAAACAATATTTGTTCATATCTGTTTCAACTTCCGTTGTTACGTAGATGTTAAAAGACTTGTCTTCCGAACCATAATGCCTCTCGCTACCACACGTTGTTGCCATCTTGATTACTTGATATGATCTTTACTTGTGTTGAGTTGTAACCTCTAATTGATGTCTTCGGCGTCAACTCTAAATAACACGAGTAAACAACTTGGGCTCAGTCACCGCTCGTACAACCCGGATCCAGTGTGAAAGTGTGTGTAGGGGTTGGGGGGGGTTGGGAGTTGGTCGCCGGATGACGTGGAAGTCAGAATGATAAAATTCGATTTGTACAAGAGACGGTGCACAAATAATAAAAAGTTTTTTTAATATTATTAAAATAAGACTTTCTATCATTGACGCACTATGAACATGGAAATCGTAAATGACGTTTTTAATCTTTACAGTGAAATACTCTGCACATGTTTTGTGGGACGTGGTGGTCTAGAGGTAGCGCTCTCGACTGTCATACCGATGGTCACGCGTTCGAATCCACACGAAGGTGAGGATTTGTTCTCGCGGCCTGAGGAGTCCCCGAGTCACCCAGCTCCGAATGGGTACCTAACTAGACAATAGTTAGGCGGCTGGGGTAATGCGTGGAACCCCTATAGCCGTGGCCTGTGACCGCTGCATCACATGCCAACAGATCATCTCTCATGGTCTGTGGACGCAATTATCTTCTGCATAGAAGGAGCGTCTGTATATCTAAGATAAGATAAGAGCAAAGCAAAGAATGAAGGATGTGTAACTTAAAAAAAATTCAGTTTAAATCTTTTGGAGACATTTTAGGCCACTCTAGTTGTATAGTAGATACAATGGCAAAACCTAGGAAAATTGTACCTACAATTTGCACATTTTTAATTTTAAAAAAATAATTATAATTTGTAATTTAGCGGCGTGAAAATGTAGATTCTATTCTTTAAGCTTTGAATAATAGAATGCAACAAGAAATAACAAAAACCTAATGAAAATCATCAAATAACATAATATAATAGACTATTAATAGATTGCTCTATGCGCATAAACTTATCTTATCTTATCTTAGATATACAGACGCTCCTTCTATGCAGAAGATAATTGCGTCCACAGACCATGAGAGATGATCTGTTGGCAAGTGATGCAGCGGTCACTGGCCACAGCTATAGGGGTTCCACGCATTACCCCAGCCGCCTAACTATTGTCTAGTTAGGTACCCATTCGGAGCTGGGTGACTCGGGGACTCCTCAGGCCACGTGAACAAATCCTCGCCTTCGTGTGGATTCGAACTCGTGACCATCGGTATGACAGTCGAGAGCGCTACCTCTCGACCACCACTTAAGCTATTTATTAAAGGAATTTTCTCTGACTTTGATTTACATCGGGCATTAATTTTTTTTTTTTAAATGTACATAGTAATAAGAAAATCTGCATTCATTTTCTTAAAAAATGTACATAGTAATAATACAATCTGCATACATTTTGTTCAAGAGGCTAGGATATAATATCATCAAAATGTGAGTTGTGTGTGTGAGCGAACGTGTTTATGTGTGTGAGAGTGCCCGCTCGTGTATATCTATGTGCATGAGTCGTTACGTGCTATCAACAGTTCAGATCAGTATCCGCCGACATGCCCACATCCCCAGATTTATTGCTGACTATATTGTATCTGCACGTGTCAACTGTTGTCTGGCACGTAACTTATTCGTCAGAGTATGGGATCATATCGGGAAAATGAATGAGACTTTGAATAGGATCCCATTAGGTAACTGGGGTCACAATGGTGTATGTAATCCCAATGAAGTATGGAATCATATCGAAGAAAGGGATTCGACTAAAAATGGGATCCTATTATCCAACGGGATTGTACTGGGTGTGGTACACAATGGGATCCATAAAGCATACTGCCGGGCACATTAGCTAGTATTAGTTAAAAGACAGAAACTTTTCAGGGAAGGCATGCAGGCTCTGGATTGCGGGGTATATCAGCTAGTATTAAATACAAGATTTTAACTGCCCAGAGTTGAAAAGGGGAGGCGGGGGGGGGGGGGGATTATCGTCTCGGTTAATTTTAACTGTTTCAACAAATATCACCTACTTCAAACTTCTGAAACCTACATAACAAATATTTTTTTGGAAGAATAGGGCGTGGGGAGGGGGCGGTATGACCTTTTTGAGTTTTATAATATTTAAATCAAAGATCTTAATTTAAATAAATTTTTAAAAATTATAATGGCTCCAAATTTGTTTCGCCTAAAAATGGTTAATGTATGCTATACCACGGGAACAACAGTTCTCTACGTATGAAGTACTGTTGTGTTCGGAAGCCCAAATCTCCAAACTGAGCTACTTTCAACGGACAATGGATCAGCTTACTGGATATTAATAAGGCGATAACTGGGCTTTCAGTAGGTTTAACTTAAAATTGAATAGTTATCACTTCTCTCTAAGGCTCAAAGATCTTTGGGCACAGCGTGCGTTAGGCTCAAAGGTCTTTGGGCACAGCGTGCGTGAGAGATTTCATTTGTAATAGTTTTTATCTGTTGGGGCTCAAACAATTTGTTTCATGGCCTGCTATAATGCGTTCTAGCATTTTGATAAAGCCCAAGCTCGGGTATGGTAAGGGGATATACCTTCCTCACCATCCATGGCACTTTAGTCCGTGTTGGGCCCTGGCCTTTTGAATTACCCACCTCCGTTCAGACTGATCTTTCTCCATCTAATATTACGATGTGCCCGATATAGAAACGTGACTCACTAATTTTGAGCATAAAATAGTAACATATATTTATCAATTCAAAACAGTCACATCCCAACCAAACCAATAACTAAATTAAAACAAAAACTTTTTCAGTGTTTAGTAAAAGTAAAATGTTTGTTTTTTGACGAGTGGTCATATAGATGTCTGTAGTACGGGCGGTCATAGAGATGTCTGTAGTACGGGCGGTCATATATATGTCTGTAGTACGGGTGGTCATATATATGTCTGTATTACGGGTGGTCATATATATGTCTGTAGTACGGGCGGTCATATATATGTCTGTAGTACGGGTGGTCATATATATGTCTGTAGTACGGGTGGTCATATATATGTCTGTAGTACGGGGGTCATATATATGTCTGTAGTACGGGCGGTCATATATATGTCTGTAGTACTGGTGGTCATATATATGTCTGTAGTACGGG
>MUZC01002301.1:691323-713942 GCA_002072015.1 Radix auricularia | reverse complement strand
TACAGTCAAGACAATCAGAACCTTACATGGCTAAAGTCAAGACAATTAGAACCTTACATGGCTAAAGTCAAGACAATCAGAACCTTACGTGGCTAAAGTCAAGACAATCAGAACCTTACATGGCTAAAGTCAAGACAATTAGAACCTCACATGGCTAAAGTCAAGACAATTAGAACCTTACATGGCCAATGTCAAGACAATCAAAACCTTACGTGGCTAAAGTCAAGACAATTAGAACCTTACATGGCTTTAGTCAAGACAATCATAACCTTACATGGCTAAAGTCAAGACAATCAGAACCTTACATGGCTCAAGTCAAGACAATCAGAACCTTACATGGCTAAAGTCAAGACAATTAGAACCTTACATGGCTAAAGTCAAGACAATCATAACCTTACATGGCTAAAGTCAAGACAATCAGAACCTTACATGGCTACAGTCAAGACAATCAGAACCTTACATGCATACAGTCAAGACAATCAGAACCTTACATGCATACAGTCAAGACAATCAGAACCTTACATGGCTTAAGTCAAGACAATTAGAACCTTACATGGCTAAAGTCAAGACAATTAGAACCTTACATGGCTTAAGTCAAGACAATCAGAACCTTACATGGCTAAAGTCAAGACAATTAGAAACTTACATGGCTAAAGTTAAGACAATTAGAACCTCACATGGCTAAAGTCAAGACAATTAGAACCGTACATGGCTTAAGTCAAGACAATCAGAACCTTACATGGCTAAAGTCAAGTCAATCAGAACCTTACATGGCTTAAGTCAAGTCAATCAGAGCCTTACATGGCTAAAGTCAAGTCAATCAGAACCTTACAAGGCTACAGTCAAGACAATCATAACCTTACATGGCTTAAGTCAAGACAATCAGAACCTTACATGGCTAAAGTCAAGACAATCATAACCTTACAAGACTTAAGTCAAGACAATCAGAACCTTACATGGCTAAAGTCAAGACAATCAGAACCTCACATAGCTACACAATAACTGACCGATGCCGGACTTGCTAGATACAAGGTGTGTATGGCTTTTCGACGCTAATCTGTATTAAAATATGTTGACTATAAAGTAATTCAACATTCGTCCTTTGAAGGGTCATAAGAAATGTCGGGAAATTTCGGTTTTGAGGAAAGTTGTGTGAAAGTAAAAATAATAAATTTGCTTGATCAAGTCTTAAAGTGCAAATATGACGTCATTGATTCACTCACGGAGATTTGGAGGAAGACATTCTTTGGTGGTATTAAATACTTAATATTTAGCTTTATGAAATCAGGTTTGAAAATTTATTTTAATGTTGTTGTTGTTGAAGGGGCAAGGATTGCGAGTGAGTCATATGGTCAATATTTTAGGACACTGCCCAGCAGGTATGGTCAGTTATCGGGTATCCGATGGAGGGCATAAGAGCATACATTCGTTATTCGAGATGCGTCAGTTTCTGATCTTTTGCCTGTTGTGATGGCCAAGGTTACGCTTATGTAGGAGACCTGTTAGGACCGTTTGTTTGTGTGAGTGTACAGATGACCTGTAAGGCATGTCCATTTGTGTGAGTACACAGATGACCTGTTAGGACCGTTTGTTCGTGTGAGTGCACAGATGGCCTGTTAGGCATGTTTGTTTATGTGAGTACACAGATGACCTATTAGGTATGTTTGTTTGTGTGAGTACACTGATGACCTGTTGGGCATGTTTGTTTGTGTGAGTACACAGATGACTTGTTAGCCATGTTTGTTTGTTTGAGTACACATATGGCCTGTTAGGCATGTCTGTTTGTGTGAGTGTACAGATGACCTGTTAGGACCGTTTGTTTGTGTGAGTACACATATGACCTGTTAGGCATGTCTGTTTGTGAGAGCACACAGATGACCTGTTGGGCATGTTTGTTTGTGTGAGTGTACAGATGACCTGTTAGGCATGTCTGTTTGTGTGAGTGTACAGATGACCTGTTAGGCATGTCTTTTTGTGTGAGTGTACAGATGACCTGTTAGGCATGTCTGTTTGTGAGAGCACACAGATGACCTGTTAGGCATGTCTGTTTGTGTGAGTACACAGATGACCTGTTAGGCATGTCTGTTTGTGTGAGTGTACAGATGACCTGTTAGGCATGTCTGTTTGTGTGAGTGTACAGATGACCTGTTAGGCATGTCTGTTTGTATAATGTGCAAGAGACCTGTTACGACTGTTTGTAAGTTTCAGTATGCGGGTGACCTATCCGGCCTGTTTTTGTGGGTATGAAAGTTACCTGTCCGGCCTGTTTGTGTGGGTATGACAGTTACCTGTCCAGCCTGTTTGTGTGGGTATGAAAGTTACCTGTTAGGTCTGTTTGTTTGTATGCTGGTGACCTTTTAGGTTCGTGAGCAACGAGTTTATTTTCTGAGGATGTGTCCAAAGAGCCGTCCATCTCGACATCTTGCAGGATCCACAAATAAGAACTTGGCTCAAGTTATACGAGGTCCAAAAATGTTTCATTGTTACTTACTTCAGTCCACCAGTTGACCGCTTCTTTTTGGGATTTCACTGAACCCGGCTAACAGGCCGTCTGTTTTGTAGCTTTTTATTTAGTTGGAGTTGACAATTTTTAAGATGACGTGGCAGCCACATAATTTCCAAAAACTTTTCTAATAAAAAAAATATTTAAAAATTTTTCTATAACAAAATTAAAACAAAAGTTCTTGTAAAATAGTTAAAAGATAATTAATTTTTTATATATGTATAAAAAAGGTCATTTTCTATTTATTATTTACAAGCAGGTCTTCAATAAAAACAGAAGCCAATGGTTATCTAATGAAATCCTTGCAGGATGTTGTTGAAAATAGAAGCACCTAGGGACCTACAAGTTATAGACTAACTCGTGGGGGCTACATGATTATCAGCACCTCGGGTTATGTAGAATGTGAACGATAAAACAAAAATGATTAAGTTTTAAGTAGTCCTACATTCTACATCAAACATTCTATCTTTTCACTGGAACGAGAGTTTGAAGAGAATCAGAAAGAGAGAAAGAAGAGAGAGAGAGAGAGAGAGAGAGAGGAGATAGAGAGAGAGAGAGAGAGAGAACGAGAGAGGGGAGAGTTGAAGATATGTGTATATTATGTATGTGTTTAGTCTAGGATAAAAGTAATGAAACAAGTTTCCGTGTAATTGTTATTATACGATGTAAACAAGTCTGACTTGACACACACAATGTAAAGCGTGCTACTTGGTGGCCTACATTAAATGGGGTCACCTCCTTTACGATAGTTCGCCTCATGGCCTCACCAAAATATCTGTTTTACGCCCTCAACCGTGTCATCTTTGACTTTATTTACACCCGTTATGGGGTGGTGTGATCATTCTTGCGGAAAGGAAACTTTCTTATACCCGGCGCCGCCTCCCCCCCCCCCAGCCCACGTAACATAAGAGGTTTGGCTGCCATAGACTCTAGGGTTGTATGTTAGAACAAGGAAACTGGCCTCGGTTAAAAACATGACCTGATGTTAAGTCCGGCTGTGGACATCGCTCACATCCTTGTCAACTTCAGTCCACTGACCAGTGATCATTTAGGTTCAATTGCTGACTACTTTTGTGTTCACTTGGCACAGGACAGCCTGGTGGTCAGATGTCCACTACTTTTCAACTAATTCGGATCACAGGTCACATAGTGACCTAAGGGTTAATGAAGTTCCCGCCCCCCCACTCACCTGTACAAATGTGGGTCAATACATTACAGCTTCCGCACGTGTTGTGGAATTAAGAAGCTGGAGGTAGATCAGACGAATAAAATTTAAGACAGTTACAAATTATGAAGCTATTGTTGCACAGTCACCATTGTTATAGTTGGTAGATTTAATGCACCATAATGAATGAGTCAGTACCATGGGTGCGTCTTACTACGAGAAGATCCTTAGCCGCAAGATGAGTGTAGAGGAACTCAGCCAACCAAGTCATCTAGAACCAGTTTGAACGCACGATGCCTATACAGGAGCAGCACAACTTTCTGTTTAATGGTAAAGTACTGCTTTCCATGCAGACGCAATACTACTTGGCCTTTTTGAAATAAACTTATTCCTTTGTTGCCTCTAAATTTAACAGCAGAGTTATTTCTAGCCATGAGCCTTTTGAAGCAGTTTTATCTGAAACGTTACATTAGCGTCGTTTAACATTAAATTTGTGTCAAGCACCGACTACAGCAATGTCAACTTGTTATAATCCCTGCCTTTTTTTCCAGTTAACTGATGACACAATTTCGCACTGAAATTAAATGTATTTGTTGTGTCTTAGTTTAACACGACTCATATTCCTGATACTCCTAATACTCGTGATACTCCTAATGCTCGTGATACTCCTAATGCTCGTGATACTCCTAATACTCGTGATACTCCTAATACTCGTGATACTCCTAATACATCTAGTAATTCTGATACTGCCAACCAAAACGCTGTCAGTTCGTGCGAGTCTACATCACGACCAACGCCTGACAAAATCTTTAGACCTCTGTCACACAAGTCTACTGCAAAACTTCACTACTTTGCAACGTAAATTCATTCATAAATTTTCTTAGTAGTTTCGATTATTTTTCGTTTGCCTCTGTCGTAGTGGGTCAGATATCTCCACTGCAAGATGTCACTCATGTCACACCAGGTAGTCCTCAATGACACCATCGGTCTGTCACTCAAGCCAATACTGAACTATCAAAATTAGGACAGTGGGGCTGGGGGACAGAGGTCAGTGTCATGTGTACACGCCCGGGGACCTTGAGGGACAGACACAACAAGACAGGTTAAATACTAGGACGAGCGTTAGGTTAGTGAGGTTAGAATGTGGTAACTGTTCATCATATCTCTCCAAGACCAAGGTCCTGTCATCGACATTTTAGGCAGGAAATGACGATTCGCATTATAATTGTCATGCATGACTATTTTGCCATGTTTATTGCAGTGACTGTCATTTCTCACATCAGATATGTGACATTCTCATTGGAGGGTTGAGTCAATCAGACTCTTATAACCCGGCCTACAATACCAACGGTGAGCCTCAACAGAAGTGCATCGCCATGAGATCCGCAGTGCGTGTGCTGCCTGACCCGTCCACGTACTCGATTTCCGCAGAGCATTCGGTCAGCAGACGTGCCACTTTCTCCTCAGCCTTACCACATCAGACAATTTTAATTTTCTCTGACCGGACAATGTGTCATTTTTCTGACCGGACAACATCACATAGCAGAAAGTAATGTCAATATTCGAGGACTAGGCTTTCGCAAACCAATGTTTTTCATCCTAAAAATTAGATTAAAAAATACGTCTGCTTAAATTAGCTGACTAAGATCAACAAAGAGAATTTTTTTAGATATGACCGAAAACTAGCAGAATACCAGGACATATTTTGAGATATGTCCTAGTTCTAGGAGGATATCAGGAATATTTTGATATATGTCTTAGAACTAGCAGAATATCAGAACTTATTTTGATATATGTCCTAGAACTAGGAGAATACCAGTATATCTTTCGAGATAAGTTTTAATACTATAATGTTTGAGTCCCATGACTATTTATTATTAATATTAATTGCTTGCAAAATACCCGCGTCTTGCTGCGAAAAAAAAAGATTTAATTAAATTAATTTAAGTCAATAAATGTTGAGAGCACGTGTTCCAAATTTGTGGAAGATGGGAACATAAGTACAAAGACTGTAGGAAGGGTACATTGTGGCGACTGACATTTGCGTCACACCAACAAAATAAGTACGTTCGTCGGTGTCGGTTAGAGCTGGAAAGCCACATACAAAAAGTTCGTGAGTATAGGGCCATAATAAAGGAACTTTAACATGACGAACATTGTTAGCCGTTAAGCCCGTTACGTGTAGGATTTCGAAATGAAACCTGCTTAACTTTTGGAATATTTTGACCTATAGTTTCTCAATATATATTATCAAAATACTATGTCCCTATTTTTATAAAAAAACAACATTTGTAACCAGAACCCTTTATCTTATATGTTACAGACGCTCCTTCTGTACAGAAGATTATTGCTTTGCGGAAGTGTATTAAAGAATTTTTTAAAGTTTTATGTCGATAAGTAAAAAAAAAATAATTCTACAGGGCTTGTCCTTTCTACGATCGGAAAACGTCATAATCTATTCGGTCATTTGGCTATTTTTAGGTTGGGGTCAAACCTTTCTGAAATATCCAAAGCAACAGTGGGCTTTGATACTCTGATCTCCCTAAAAACGATTTTCTAGGTGAAATTTTTTTGAGCGAAAATATTTCTTTGCCTTTAGTTTTGCAGATAGATAAATTATTAAAATGCATAAGAATTAAAACATAAATAAATGAGCTAAAACATTTCAAAGTAAGCGGCTGCTCGATAGTCGTAGCTACATTATGGTTGTCATGTATGAACTTATATTTACAGTTGAACCCGGTTATGTCGACTGCTTAGGGGTTTGCCAAAAAGCGCCGAGATAACCGATTATCGAGATAAACGACAACCAATATGGCGGCAAATGTTACATGTGCTTGAAATTTTTTTAAGCGCATGAAGTGCGTTAATAAATGAGAATGTACATGTACATGTTTTTTTATTTTTTTTTTGATTTTTTTTACACAAGAGCGTTGCCGTTATTTGTTTGATGAAGTGATCGGCGTGCTATAAAATGTACATACATCTTTGCTAACAACAAAAAGGGATATGTGCACTAACTGTTCATCTGTTTAATCAGGGCCTGTTGACCTTAACTTCATTTAGTCCAAATAATTGCTTATTACCCGAAGTTAATTTTTTTTGTTTTACGGCAGAATACCAGAGCTAACACAAGAGCGATCGTGACACAAAGCGTTTTTTAAATAATAACATTCCGACCTATAAATAACATAAAAAATACACGCCAACACTGTTGGTGGAGTTCGCTAGTGAATGATTTTTAATTTTAAAAAGTATTTTCGCCTAGTAAAGAAGCATAGTACCAGAAGTTAAACAGCTCTGAGAGCTGAATGCAAGCGGGCTGTGACGTCATCAGGGGGGACCTCGTGAGGTGGAAATTTCATGCCTTCTCCGTTTTGGTTCTAAAAAATTTAAGGGAAAATACAGACTGGACAGTAAAACTGGTTTTCCTCTGAACTATAAACCGGCCCGCAAAAAAAAAAAAAAAATTAAAAAAAAAAATAAATAAATAAAAAATTGACTTGACAAAAATTGATAAATTTAAAATTTAAACACTAATTGTGTGACGGCATGCTTAACCAACGTCAAGTGGCACATTTTGCCCTCTTTTATGCTCGAGATATTAGGATTCTGCGACACAAAAAGAATCCACATAACCGATGAAAACATGCTTAAACAAAGAGAGAATTGGACAGTTCCACTCCAAAAGCGTCGACATAATGGGGGTAGTGAGATAGCAGAGTTCTATAAAAATGGGTTTGACTGTAGCATATTTGGTTTTTCCAGTATTTACATGACATCTGCACCTTCTTGTAAAATTTTCCTTGTTAGAAACTAATCAACGACTAGGAATTTGCTGCCCTTAGACAAGTGCCGACCGAGGCATTTGCCCCTTGCCCCCCCCACAACCCTCGCTACGCCACTGCCCCCCCCCCCCCCCCNCCCCCCGAAAGCTTGAGACCATGGTTTAGGAAAACAATTCTAAATAATATTCTAAGGATAGACAATAATAGACATGTATTGTCGTGTTTCTAAATGTGTATAGGCAAAGGTAATCGATCAGAAGGACACAATCGAAACAAATTAAATATCGATATACGAAATCTTCTAATGATCCAAATCTTTTTATTATGGAAATTTTAATATTACAATACGGTAATAAAACGAATAAAATGCTTACATAAAGATGTTGAGTAGATTTCTACATTTTATTAAAGAATGTATTGCTTTTCTAATTCAAGAATGGTTTCTAACATTTTACCCCACAGCATTTCCATACTGTAGTTTAGATTTCGAACAATTTTCCCCTTGAGGCCGACAATACCTGACAGGGGCCTATTGTTATTATAAGGGCTCTTTCTATTTGCAAGGTGCCTTTCGGTGTTTCTGGGGTCCCAGGTGGGGTAAGATTAAAAAAAAAAAACAACAGACTACACTTGACTGTAATAATACATACGCTTGCGTTGGTCTCATTATTTAATGAGAATTTCCTATTTGTATTGAATTCCTTGCACTTGTCTCTATTATAAGTATTCACTGGCTAACGTTAACATGCCGTCTTGGTTAATACGTAAATGCTTACTCTCTATTAAGACCTCGCTAAATAGAAAATGTACAAAATCCCTCTGCCCCCCCCCCAAAAAAAAAAAAAAAAAAGAAAACAAAACAACACAACACACTAAAGCCAACAGATATGTTTTCGGGGAAACACTTCTCTACTGGACGTCTGATGACATTACATCATGTGACAGTTTTGAACCAATCCTCTTTCTACTGGACGTCTGATGACATTACATTATGTGACAGTTTTGAACCAATCCCCTTTCTAGTGGACGTCTGATGACATTATATCATATGACAGCATTGAATTAATTATATTTCCACTTGACATTTAATGACTTGAGACACTGAAAACATCATGTGCACCCAGTAGCCTATATTTTATTTTACAAATTGAAACCAGGGCCAAAACTGCTTTCCAACAGGAGAAAAGAATCGTTGAAATGTTTAAGGGTAAAATACGGATTGGACAGTAAAACTGGGTCTTCCTAATCCAAGAGTTTGGGACACTTGCACCACTTGGGATAAATGTTGTGTTTGCGCTGACCATCTAATCGTTTAGCCACACCCACTCTCTCCTTTCCTACTCTCATCCTACTTTGCTTTAGATTTCACCGCAGCTAAGTTTCTATTTTTTAAATTTTCTTTTTTTACACTCGTTTTATTTGTGTATTGTTTGTTCGTTGAGGAAGGCTCCTTGCCGAAACGTTTGCTGTTTTGTTAAGTCCTTTCAGGCTAACTCATACCCTGTTTACCTGTTTTCCATTTACTAATTGTTAAGCCTGATTGCAGTCTCACCCCCTCCCCATTTTGTTAACAGTTCAGTGGAAAAGTGTTAAAATTTGTGTTTGCTGTTTAACAATGCAGGAATGGGGAGGGGAGATGTTATTGTTTTTTTCTTTTGAGTGTCGCAATGCTTTTCCACTTGTACAAAACCTCCATGCTATAAAATCTGACTTTAGTTGCAGTAATGTAAGACGATAGCGATGCAACGCTCCACTTGTTTTATATCAAAGATGAGCCAGGACAAACCTGGTTTACCATAGAAGTCTCTGCACAGTCATCGCTGCAAACCTGAAGTAGGTTCTCAAACATGGCAACATACTTTAAATCCTGCCCGTATCACGTTTCTCTCGCCTAGGGCTCGCTGTCTCCTCGCTCGTCACTCGAGGTTTTCTGAAGGTACAAAGTTGGATCATTGGAGGAAGCTGGAATCTGCATTTCACTGTCGAATGTTTGCACTGACGAAGATTGGCAGTCAGTTGCGTAGCCAACGGTGGTGTCAGCAGGGTAAACAAAAATACTACCCCCACTCCTCACAATCCTTTCCCACAAATCTTGGTCTAGGCACAATTTGTGATTATTATTATTTTTTTTAAGATACTGTCAGTGACGGTGGAAGGGAGGTTGCCATCACCAACATTGTGTTTCATTAAAGAAATCCACATTGCATTTATCCACACACCCATTTTAGCTGTTGATGTATATCACGACAGTTACGAACATTGTTCCCTNTTTTTCCCCCCCCCCCCCCCCCCAAAAAAAAAAGAAATATTAATTTAAAAAAAAAATTTCACACCAATATATAAGTGAGCTCAAGGCCAATGGAAAAAATCTGAGATGTCATTGGTTTTACACAGATTTCATGGGTTTTACACTCCATACCCCGAATTTAATTAGCTAATGCCCCAGTATCTGCAATAAAAATGTTTTCATAACATTATGGGTCGAAATGTGTTTAAACAATTTATTTATTTTAAGTTGTATAACTTGCGGGCGCAAAATGTTTTGTGCATTCTAACTAGAATTAGATCTCCACTGATTAGGGATTTAAAAACACCCACGGTGGCGGACAGATCTCCCCCAACCCCACCCACAAATCCACTCTCTACAACACTGAGGAGCAAAAAAAACATCTACTTTCATCTTCCTCTTTAATCTATATCTCAGATGTATTCAAACAGTTGATTATATTTTGAAATTCCATTTATAATTATTACAAATGAGCGTATTGTCAAAATGCTACAAATTAGTGTCATTTTCTTAGGTTCTCTGTACTACACGAGATACGGCGTATGATGCACCAGAGATTCAGAGCCGTTGACCCGCACATTCCACTGACACACTCAGCGGTACAAGCCAAAGTAGAGAATGAGAAATGTGTTTGAAATAATAAAAAAAATCTTTCAGACCAAATCTGACAAACGTAGGTTGGCAACACAACCGTAAATACGCGTGTGAAACCAAGCGTGGCACTGACCTCGCGAGGCCCGTCAGAGACTGCCAACATCCCATCTCGGGTATCAAGACCGCCATTGGCCGGGCAGGAAATGTGCGCAGTCCCAAGTACCCGTATACAACAGTGCCTCGCTTTCATCCTACCTGGGATGTGGCCGATCAACTGACGCCGATTTGCATATTACGTCAGAGGGGGGATATTTACCACCCATGTTTCGTGTTATTGCTATATAAAACTGGGTCGTTCGTCATAGTGACTTTAAAACGTTTAAATATAAAAAAACACCCACCGGCATTATTGAGAGATCAATGCATGCCGGGTAAGCCGTATAAAAAGGACTGGTGTGGAGAAGGTCCCGTTCGAATGTTTCAATACACTGCTCCAGGATCTTATTATCATTGATTATCAATACCACAAAGAGGTGTAACGCAATGTTCAGTTTCTAGGATTCTGTTCAATCTATGCAAGATAACTCCACAACAAGAGCCGAGCTTAGCATTAACTTGCCTGCCAGTTCCCTCCCAAGTCCTTGGGTAGTGGCATTCTTCTGCAGGTAGAACATTAACCTGCCAGGTGGGAGGATAGACATTTTCTGTCGCCTGCTGGGTGAACGGTATTTAGGTTACTGTGGCTTTCCTTGGGAGGTAGCAGAAGTGCTGAAATCTGTTTAGCTCCAGTTTTCAACCCCAACGTCTGTGACACGATTCTCACAGGTAAGGTGCAAGTCTTCAATGAACATTTTTTAAAATAATGCGCAACTTGCTCGAAATGCTTACCTTAAACGTACATTAATTTTGTAAGGTAATTTTCTTTTGACCGAATTCTCAATAACTTGACTTGAAGTTCAAATAATTGTCAAGTCTGCATATGTCGTCAAAAAATAAATTGTGCATAGATCACTCGCATACGAATTGTGAGTTTCAATTTATGATAATTCATCTTTTACCAAAATCAATTTATTATTTTTGACCCGTGATAAAATTATACCTTTTTAAAAAAAAAAACAAAAAAAAAAAAAAACTCTAAAATTTTATTAATCTTTTCCCCTTAGAAATTTGTTAATATAGTAACAGTATTTGCTTGTTGCTTGTTTCTAAAGGAAAGTACATACAACGAATGGGGTGTTAATTTTCAAATCTGTCATTAAAATTAAACTAATAAAATTGCTCATTTCGATAACTTTTTTTTTCCTTTTGAACCTGGCCACTTGTTGGTATACAACCAGGCCTCCTGAAAACAACAAAATATTGCTGCCATTGTAACAAGACATACAACTCGGATTCGAAATTAAGATATTAGAAATTAGAATTTTGTCCACTCTGTGAAACAGCTCTAAATGTTAAGTAGTTACCCTTTCCATTTTGTGTTTGTAAAAAAAGGGGGGGGGGGATACAGTCACGATAAGCGTTAAGTTCTTACTAAATGTTCCCTAAAATTTTCTTCTATAACTATATTGAATAAAACAGTTCATTTATTATGGTATGAACCAAATACCTGACATTATTATGGAACAAATGTACTACATTTATTTTTCGTGCGTTTGTGAATTTTTATGTGATTCAAGTGAAATGTTCATGTAACAAATGTGTTGCGTCATTATATCAATAAAATTAATTTTTCCGTGTTAAATATGAATGGTATTTTTTAAAAAATATTTTTGGCTTGAATTTAATCCTTCGATCGCCGTTATTTACAGGTAATACAAATACATCCTTGACAGGCTATACGATTTGTCATTTTTTGGACAGTCAGGTCAACCAAAGATGGCGAACAACACGACGGAACACTCCATTGTTGAACTCTACAGCCGGTCACTGGAAGAGTTGAACTATCGGTTTGATGAGCTGGCCAAGAACCTGGATAACTTCTACCAACTGACCTTTGGTATCATGATACTCTGTAAGTTGGTCAGGTCACGTGACTATGTAAATTGGTCAGGTCATGTGACTAAAGGATATATTTATTGCCATCTGTTAGTAGACTCCACTGCTTCAGCAGCTAACATATTCCTAAAATGATTATAAAAAATTTAAAAAATAAATAAATAAATAAAAATCCAGCAATGTAGCTAATTTCATAAATAACAGCTTTAGAAATATTAGTGGCACATTTAGCTACAGATTCTGATTGTTTGCAATGAAACTTACACTTACAACTGAGTTCTGTGTTGAGTCAGTACTAAGAAATACAAAATAGAGTAGCGATAGAAATATTTTCTAAATACAAATAATTGAGTTTAGAGTACAGTAATGAAATTCAACAAAAGTTTCACTAAATACATAAAAAACTAGAAGCAAGTAAGATCATTCAGTGGTGAAGCTAGTGTTAGTACGGTCTGGGTGGTAAAACCATTTAGTCCTGAAGCTAGTGTAAGTACGGTCTGGGTGGTAAAACCATTCAGTGGTGAAGCTAGTGTAAGTACGGTCTGGGTGGTAAAACCATTTAGTCCTGAAGCTAGTGTTAGTACGGTCTAGGTGGTAAAACCATTTAGTCCTGAAGCTAGTGTAAGTACGCTCTGGGTGGTAAAACCATTTAGTCCTGAAGCTAGTGTTAGTACGGTCTGGGTGGTAAAACCATTTAGTCCTGAAGCTAGTGTAAGTACGGTCTGGGTGGTAAAATCATTTAGTCCTGAAGCTAGTGTAAGTACGGTCTGGGTGGCAAACCATTTAGTCCTGAAGCTAGTGTTAGTACGGTCTGGGTGGTAAAACCATTTAGTCCTGAAGCTAGTGTAAGTACGGTCTGGGTGGTAAAACCATTTAGTCCTGAAGCTAGTGTAAATACGGTCTGGGTGGTAAAACCATTTAGTCCTGAAGCTAGTGTTAGTACGGTCTGGGTGGTAAAACCATTTAGTCCTGAAGCTAGTGTTAGTACGGTCTGGGTGGTAAAACCATTTAGTCCGGAAGCTAGTGTTAGTACGGTCTGGGTGGTAAAACCATTTAGTCCTGAAGCTAGTGTTAGTACGGTCTGGGTGGTAAAATAATTAAGTGTTTCAGCTGTATCAAAATACTTCGTGTTTTTTTTTAATTATTAAAAAAAACATTTTTTTTTTAGTTAGTCGGGGCCATGTTTTATTAAATTATTTAGCGTTATCTTGTTAAGTGTATTTCACAAAATTGAGCACGTAAAGTTATTTTTACTCAGCCCCAATCCGATTCTCTCATCAATTTTCTCGTTTTGTCTCTCACCCCCATTCTCACTTAAGTTCTTATTTTGGAACAATATCATCTTTTTTATTGCCTCTCTCCCTCTCTACACGTTTGTCATTTCCTTATTGAAGGAACTTCTCTCATTTTCTTTACATTGCCTAAAAATCTCACATTATCGAACGCTTGTTTCCCTTTTAATTAATTAATAGTAAGTAGACATATGTATGGCTGTCAATATATTCGAAAAAAGCTGTCCAGGTACCCGTCCCAATTTTGAACGAGTACCCGGGTTACCTGTTTGAAACGACTTAAATTTTCGCTGTCATGCCCGTTATTAGCATTAGAGGCTGTCCATAAAAAAAAACGCCAAGCTCCTAGGGAGGAGGCGGGTCAATCATTTATGACGAAGTTTGATGAGGTTGATGGATGTTTAATAAATGTGATGTCACATCAAAATACGCAACTGTAAACATTTGAATACTTATAATTTATTAATTGACTTATTACATGAGCTTGACGTAGTGCAAACTTAAAGTAAATACATACTTAAATGAACAAAAAAATAATTTGTACCGTGCTCAATTTCAAATAGAAAAATGGATAATTTAAAATTTATTTTTATTTTATTTTGGGGGTTTGGGCAGCAAAGCTTTTTAACGTCATATTTAAGGGGGGTCTAGCTTTTTGTGACGAGGGGGAGGGGGTAAAAATCGGCAAAAAAAATGCGTCATCATCTACGGACGCCCTTTATACTTCTTTGTTTATTATGAGAATGCAAATTTCGATTGAAATTCTTTGTAGTACAGTGGTGTAAAAACAAATGAGCAGAGGAGTGACGAAGTGAATTTTTGAGGTTGAGGAGGGCGGCGCTAAATAAAGTCTTTTAAAGATACAATGCGGTAATGATGACATGGCGGGTTATTTCTAGTTCAGCGCTGACAAATGAAATTAAGCAAATTTTCCGGGACTGGCCCCCGGCATTAATGTTTTTTATTATAGTAATTATAGCAAAATCAGTCAACGATTGAAAGACAAATTTTACAAGACAAAGAATAATAGAGCAGGTGTTTGTTGTTTTAGTATAGTGGGAAAAGCAGTTGAGAAGAGAGTGAGTGTGGGGCGGGGGACTAGATAAACAACATTGGCTACTCTAAATCAGTAACTCAAAGTTTCGTGGCGTTATATTTAAAAGCAAAAGTCAAGGCATTTCTCTCAATTCCTGATTTCCTTATTATACGCGTGAGCTATATTTTTCTTTCTTGAACAATTCACATAACCAAAATCTTTAAAAAAATAAAAAGATTTTTGTTTCAGCTTCCAAGAAAAAAGGTGTATCAAAATACTTCGTGTATTTTTTTAATTATTAAAAAAAATTTTTTTTTTAGTTAGTCGGGGCCATGTTTTATTAAATTATTTAGCGTTATCTTGTTAAGTGTATTTCACAAAATATATTTTTAATAATTTGTTTTAATTTGATCAATTTTTACGAGACAAAATGTTAACAGAGAAGAGCCTTTTTTCGACAACCGTTTGTTGAGATTTTGCCGTAACATTTTCACGGGTACTTTACTACCCGGGTAACTACACTGGTACTGGTACTCGGGCTCCCGTTGACAGGCCCTCTCAAATGATTCAACATAAAGTCGACACAAGTAGACATCATGCGCCGCCCTGCAATATTGTTCAAATCCGACCTTTCACACACCCACCCTCTTTTTTATTTCAGTGTTGACTATGGGCTTCGCCTTCATTGAGGCTGGCGCCGTGAGAAGTAAGAACACACACAATATACTTCTCAAGAACTTCCTGGACGGCTGTAAGTTTTAATACTTCGTCTGCTACTTCTGGGATTTAATTTATTTGTGTGTCTAACTGCGTGATTGTCCTTGTGTGTTTAAATGCGTGACTGTCCTTGTGTGTTTAAATGCGTGATTGTCCTTGTGCGTTTAAATGCGTGATTGTCCTTGTGTGTTTAAATGCGTGATTGTCCATGTGTGTAAAAATGCATGAGTGTCAGTCATGTCAAAGATTACCGAATGTTCAATGTAATTTAGGATGACTTTATAGCAATAGAAGGATTATTGACTTTCATGTCTGTGCATTTCTTATTAACATCGTAAATTCTTATAATTCAAAATATTCATTGCGAAATAGAAACTTTGTAAACTTAAATTCATATTAAGAAGTTTCTAATTATTTTGTTTGTTCATTTTGAAATCTCCAGTCGTGTCTGGCATATCCTACTGGGCTATTGGATACGCCTTTGCCTACGGGGACGGCAATGGGTTTATAGGCTGGACCAATTTTGCCTCGTCATATGTCGAGGACGGCCACATGTCTAATTACTTCTACCAGCTCATGTTTGCCTCTACTTCCTGCACCATAGTGTCCGGTGCGCTGGCGGAGCGGTGCGAATTCGTGGCGTACCTCATCTACAGTTTTTTCCTAACTGGTGCGTAAGATTTTTAATTGAAATGTTTTTTAACCTGTTTAGCATTTGAGAAAAAAATTATGGGTGAATTTTTTTGTCATCTAATTATTAGAGGTTAGCTGTTATTAATTGTATTAAAGAACACCACGGTGGATGTCTGAAGTCCTTACATATGCATATGTCATTGACGAGAGTCCTCTGGACAACCCATAATTGATTGACTTTCCTTTGGGACGTAAACGACCCATACGGTTGGTGTTGGTGCTGTTAGTAGGTTCTGTCATTTTGTTGGAGCCGTCAGTTGGTTCTGTCGGTGTGTTGGTGCTTTTAGTTGGTTCTGTCGCTGTGTTGATGCTTCCACTAGGTTCTGTTGGTGTGTTGATGCTTCCGGTAGGCTCTGTCAGTGTGTTGATGCTTCCAGTAGGTTCTGTCGGTGTGTTGGAGCTTTCAGTTGGTTCTGTCGGTGTGTTGGAGCTTTCAGTATGTACTTTCGGTGTGTTGCAGCTTTCAGTAGGTTCTGTCGGTGTGTTGCAGCTTTCAGTAGGTTCTGTCGGCGTGTTATGCTTTCAGTAGGTTCTGTCGGTGTGTTGAAGCTTTCAATTGGTTCTGTCGGTGTGTTGATGCTTTCAGTAGGTTCTGTCGGTGTGTTGGAGCTCTTCAGTTGGTTCTGTCGGTGTGTTGGTGCTTTTAGTTGGTTCTGTAGGTGTGTTGGTGCTTTCAGTTGGTTCTGTCGGTGTGTTGGTGCTTTTAGTTGGTTCTGTCGGTGTGTTGGTGCTTTCAGTTGGTTCTGTCGGTGTGTTGGTGCTTTTAGTTGGTTCTGTCGCTGTGTTGGTGCTTTCAGTTGGTTATGTCAGTGTGTTGGTGATTTCAGTTGGTTCTGTCGGTGTGTTGGTGATTTCAGTTGGTTCTGTCGGTGTGTTGGTGCTTTCAGTTGGTTATGTCAGTGTGTTGGTGATTTCAGTTGGTTCTGTCGGTGTGTTGGTGCTTTCAGTTGGTTATGTCGGTGTGTTGGAGCTTTCAGTATGTACTTTCGGTGTGTTGGTGCTTTCAGTTGGTTCTGTCGGTGTGTTGATGCTTTCAGTTGGTTCTGTCGGTGTGTTGGAGCTTTCAGTAGGTTCTGTCGGTGTGTTGCAACTCGATGCATATCTTGGAATAATTAGAGACCTAGAACGTTGTTTTCATTTGTTGATGGTTCTTAGTGAAGTTTCTCTTGGCCTGCCTGGTGGCCACGTGAGGGTCTGCCTGGTGGCCATGTGAGGGTCTACCTGGAGGCCATGTGAGGGTTTCCCTGGTGGCTATGTGAGGGTATCCCTGGTGGCTATGTGAGGGCCTGCCTGGTGGCCATATGAGGGTGTGTCCTGGTGGCCATCTGAGGGTGTGCCTGGTGGCCATGTGAGGAAATGTCCTGGTGGCCATGTGAGGGTCTGTCCTGGTAGTCTGAAGCTGTCCATGTGAGGGTCTGTCCTGGTAGTCTGAAGCTGTCCATGTGAGGGTCTATCCTGGTAGTCTGAAGCTGTCCATGCGAGGGTCACCTGGTGGCCATCTGAGGGTCTGTCCTGGTAGTCTGAAGCTGTCCATTTGAGGGTCTGTCCTGGTAATCTGAAGCTGTCCATGTGAGGGTCACCTGGTGGCCATCTGAGGGTCTGTCCTGGTGGTCTCAAGCTTTTCTAATTTAGATAATATTCAATGAAAATGAAGGCAATTTCCTAAACCAGTTTTAACCAGAGTTTGTTCTACATCCAAAATGAATGAGGCTGAAATCTTAAGACCACAATATCACTATAATCAGTAGCACCCGATTCATTAAATGTAAATTTACAACTGCCTAGTTATGGCGCTCAATCATGTTACTAAAAATAACGTTAAAAATTTAAAAAAAAACAAACTTATATTTAGTAGACACCATAAAAATGTAAATTTAATGTTAAGTTTTAATGTTGTCAGTACAGCTAGACAACCTGCATGAATAGAGATATTTCGTGAGAATTTTACCAACATAACAAAAACTATTGGAAATCTTTAAATAAAAAAAATATAACATAAAATCATATAGGCTGAAAAAGGTATCGTCACGTTTAGATAATAATTTGGAGAATTTCTTTATTTTAATTTGAAAAAAAAATCATTTGTATTTTATCATTTGTTATTACCAAACCTAAAACATATTTACTTGACTCTATCCCACTTGACTGTTGATAACTTGTTTGACTGCCGATGTGTTGCAGCGTTTGTCTACCCACTGTGCAGTCGTTGGGGCTGGTCCAAGGACGGCTTCCTTCACATCGGTCACTACTTTGAGGTGGAGGACGGCAAAACTGTCCACGTCAAGTATGAGGTGAGGACATGCGCAGTGTGACCAGTTGTCACGGGCAAAGTCGCACGAAGGACGTCATTGTCCGTGAGCTGGTGTCACCTTAGGGCTACAAGTTTGGTTTGTGGGATTGCCTCGGTCAACAGGTTATTCATTCACTCGCGGTCGTGGGGTGTCGGGAATGTTTAACTGGGACAAAGGGCAGTGGTCTTTCATTAGACACATTAGGATGTAAGAATAGCCTAATAGTCACTTGTACCTCCTCGTATACGGAGTCTGTGGGATGGGGTGAGGGTGGATGGGAGGCAGCATTGTAATTGTACTGATTAACTTTATTTATTTGACGCAATACATTTTGAATTGTTTCGTTGAATTTGAGTCATTTCCTCCGGATTTTTAAAGGTCATTCTTTGATGTATCTTCTTGAAATAAATGAAATAAAATAAATTAAAACAATTTTTATAATAATAATAATAATAATAACAACAATAATAATATTAAAAAAACAGTGCAGTTTTAACATTTGATTTTTTCATGTTTCTGAAATTGTCCAGGATTTCGGTGGCAGTGGAGTGGTCCATCTGGTGGGTGGCACATCGGCCTTCATCGGCGCCTACATCCTCGGACCTCGTATTGGGAGGTTTCACAAGGAGACCGGGGCCTGTATCCCCATTCGTGGACACTCTGTTCCGGTGAGTGGGTATCAATGATATGGCCTAGGCATAGGAACATAATTATGTGACTAGCCTACGTTTCCTATTAACTACTTGGGCCCATAAGGACTGGCCAAGCTAAACAAGTAGAGAATGTCCTCCAACATACTGCTAGTCCGCGATCGTCTCCAGTCTCTTGGTTTTGATTTGAAAAGTAACTGCGCCGAGTATATCGAACAAAGTAAAGAAGAGAGTCTAGTAGAGATTTACTTCACGGAAGTGCTGAAATATCCACTTTGAAGATATTTGTTGTGTGAAATAACTGGAAGTTAACAGTATATCTTTGCTCTTATATATCTGTATAAAGAACAGCGTTTTGTGTTTTTTCTTGTGATATCTGTGTAAAGAACAGCGTTTTAAGTTGTTGTCTTTTGTTTGTTATATCTGATTTTAGAACAACGTTTTATGTTTTTTCTTGTGATATCTATATAAATAACAACTTTTTGTGTTTGCTTGTAGCTCGCTGCCCTCGGAGTGTTCGTTCTTGTGTTTGGCTTCATGGCCTTCAACGCCGCGTCTCAAGGTCATCTCTCGTTGCCTGGCGACGGAGCGGCTATCAGCATGGCCGTGTTCAACACCATCATCTCTGCCAGTATGGGCGCTTTCACATCACTGTTTGCGCACAAGTAAGTCCCGACAACACCTATGGCCTTGCACCACACCAACTGTAATGGTCTAACGAAAAAATAAACAACAATAGTATCTCCTTATAAAAACTACTACTTAGTATCTTGAGATAGTAGAAAATTTCTGTAAAATTTGAATGGAGCGTTGGGTGAAGTTGTTTGTTGTTTTTTTTTTAAAGCCTGACTTGACAAAAAGTGTTTTGTATACTGTTTATTCGGATTAAAAACCAACAGATTACTCTCGATAGTTAGAGATTATAGACCTTAACACTTTGAGTTCTCCCTGTTACAGAATCGGTCTGTTCGGTCATCACTGGAGCATGCTGAGCGTCATCAATGGATGTTTTGTTGGGATGGTGAGTGGTCTTGGCTTGAATCTGTCATCTGTATACTTCTCCTCTTGTTTAAATGTGAAATAAAATCAATTAGTTATTAATTATTTTTTTTACTTTTCAATTACATGATCTGAAGTTTTGTTGGAACTTCGGCAGTTTGGCCTCAATTTAATTTCGACATTGTTGGCTTTTTGCAGAGTTAGTTATCACTATTGTGACCTACCTATTGACACAATGAATCGTTATCGTTGTCCTTAGGTTGCCATCTGTGGTGGGTGCAACTCCATGAAGCCCTGGGGAGCAGTCATTGTTGGATTTGTCGCCGCTCTCATCATGAACACCATTGAGGTGACGCTACAAAAACTTCAAGTGGATGATCCCCTGAACGCAGTTGGAGGTGAGAGACTGATGCTTGGTTATTGGTGGGGCACCTTTACCCACACTCCCAACACATTTAGATCTGTCAACTATGTGGATGGGAAAAAGACTCGAAACTTTCACGTCACCAGATCAAGCAGCCACCCCCACCCCACTTCCAGTTATGGAAGGGTGTTAGACGGAAATGTCTGGGGAGTGTTAAAATGAAATGTCCACCCCTCCATAGAAAATTTGCAAACCTTGATTTACACAAAATATATCTGCATTCAAATAATATATATATATACATTTATCACAGGTGTTAATGAAAAGTTGACACGAAATGTGTAGGTTTAAAGTAAGTTTGATTCTAATTTTTAATCAATCACTATTTTGTCACAGTTCATTTCGGTGGCGGCTCCTGGGGAGCTCTGAGTGTGGCATTTGTCAAATACCCCACCGGCATCCTCATGGCATGGGACAGGCAATCAGGGGCGGTAAGCAATTATATTACTTTTATTTCTTTACTTTAATGGTGATGTGTTAGTGTTGTCTTAATAAGTTTAATTTATGTTTAGTTGATTTCATTCAAAAAAGTTTTCGACTATCTGCGAGTAAAACCCGTTCGCTGTAAACTGAGGAAATTGATAAAGAAAGTGAGTTTTAACTGCGCGGCGTTTGAACAATCGAAGAGATAAAGTTTGGCAATCTTCTCAGATTATCACTGACCTTGAACCGCATAATACGTCGACGACGCTTTATGTTTTGTTTGTTTCTTTATTTTATTATTTTTTGGAGGGTTCATACTTTACATTTCACCGTCTGATTGCAGCTTACAGCTGTAACAAATCTTTAAGTTACAAAATTTTTTATTTTCTTTTTTAAACTATGAGTTTTCGGACATGTACATGACATTGTTACAAGAAATTAACGTGAAAAAACGTGAAGAATCACAAATGCTTGTTCTTAATTTTATGCTTCATTATTTTAAATATAGTTAAAATATGTATTTCTTTGGATTGATTACTTTACTCTAATGAGAAAATAAAAAACATTAACCGGTAGATAATTAAATTTTTCCTAAACTCAGTGCTAAAATTCGTATCAAATTATATTGTTTGAAATTGTGACATGAAAACCGACCTCCAGAAGGCAGGCAATGTTCTTCAGAGAGGGATGCAGGGGTGGCTGCCCCCCTCCCCCACCGCCCTCCACACACATACACACGAAATACACACCATGAAAAAAAGCTAAAGAACATAAATAACAGTAATAGGAACCATTTAAAATGCTTATTTCCAAAGAAATACATAGACTACAAGCAAAATTTTATTGTGCTTGCACGCTTTTAATCTTTAAATAGCCAGTGATTTCTGGGTATATCGAATCTATTCCTGACTAAACTATTTTAGATGTTTCATTTCTAGATGCTAGCCTGGCAGTTGGCTGGAGTCTGCACCTTCTTTATCTGGACACTGGGCACCATGGCTATTGTGTTCGGAACTCTAAAGCTGACCGGGTTGTTCAGGGTCACCAGGGAAATAGAACTTAAGGGTAAGGTCGAGACACAAAACAATAAGCTTAAATAAACAATTTTGATTTACCCATAGTTGCACGTGTCTTTATGGGTTATATGTAAGGGCCTGGTCTGTACATCAAATTCTGTTATTCTTCTATGTACGCTAAACTTTTATGATAGACTTGTATATTTAGACTTGTAATTTTAGACTATTATGTTAAACAAATATGTAAGACTTGAATGTTGGAGATGTATGTTAGACCTTTATGTTAGATATTTTTGTAAAAAAATTGTATTAGCTGAATATGTAGCGTCCGGTTGCTTGGTATGCAATATATGAATTTAAATTTAGGTTGAGTGAAAAAGACCTGTATTTAGATGTGTATGTTAACTACTTATTTCAGGTATAGATATTTGATTATTATAGATAGGGGGTTTAATGACCTGCTTTACATAAGGTCATTGGATTAAACTCACAGCACATGTAGGTCAAGATCTTTTACATGTTATGCCATTTTCTTGTATGAGTGTGTGTGTAAGTGAGTTTATATGTGAGTGTATGTGGCTTGTCTATTTTTATTTAAATCTTTGAATGAAATGGTTTTATAAATGAATATTTTTATCTTTGAGACGGAAGTGAAAGTCAACTACTTGGAAGGTTGGGGTCATCGTGGTTGGGGGTCATCGTGGTTGGGGGGGTCATCGTGGTTGGGGGGTCATCGTGGTTGGGGG